>JAAGKR010005674.1:0-31049 GCA_011419295.1 Clarias macrocephalus
TGCGCGCACATTAGTGTGTGTGAGTGAGGGAGAGAGGTGTGTGACGTGTAGATGTGTCAGTCTGTGTGTGACGATGTGCTTGTGTTTGTGCTTGTTTGTGTGTATGGTTTGAGTCTGTGTATTAACATTAGTGATGTGTGTGTTAGTGTGTGAGATGTGTTTGTGTATGTTAACATTTGTGATGTGTATGTGTGTACAATAGGCAGCAGATGCTGGAAGAAAAGCCTCACACTATGATGTTCCTCTGTGTGTGTGTGTGTGTGTGTGTGTGTGTGTGTGTGTGTGTGTGTGTGCGTGCGTGCATTAGTGTGTAAGGGTTAGTGTGTGTGAGAGTGAGGGAGAGAGGTGTGTGACGTGTAGATGTGTCTGTCTGTGTGTGACGAGTAAATGTGTTTGTGCTTGTTTGTGTGTATGGTTTGAGTCTGTGTGGATTAACATTAGTGATGTGTGCATTAGTGTGTGTGTGTGTGTGTGTGTGTGTGTGTGTGTGTGTGTGTGTGTGTGTGTGTGTGTGTGTGTATCGTGAGAGGTGTGTATGTATGTGTGCATGTGTGTGATCTATGAGTGTGTGTGTGTGCGCGCATTAGTGTGTAAGGGTTAGTGTGTGTGCATCATGAGAGGTGTGTGTGTGTGCGAGAGTGTAAACATTTGGGTGTATGTATGTGTGCATGTGTGTGATGTATGAGTGTGTGTGTGCGCGCGCATTAGTGTTCAAGGGTTAGTGTGTGTGAGAGTGAGGGAGAGAGGTGTGTGACGTGTAGATGTATCAGTCTGTGTGTGATGAGTAAATGTGCTTGTGTTTGTTTGTGTGTATGGTTTGAGTCTGTGTGTATTAACATTAGTGATATGTGTGTTAGTGTGTGAGATGTGTTTGTGTGTTAAACAGGGCTAATGTCAGTTTGGGCCCTAAATATTTGTTGAGTGCATTAGTGTGTGTGTGTGTGTGTGTGTGCGTCGTGAGAGAGGGGTGTACGTATGTGTGTGTGTTTAAGACATTATCACGACTGACCCGTTTGAGATATCGAAAATCCCTCCGCAATTTTGCATCCTCAATGTCTTTAGATCTCTTTGGCCCAGTTTGGTAGCGATTGTATAATTTCCCTAGGAGGAGTATATCAAAATCCATCGGGTGCATTTTTGCAAACGACCCAAAATAACCAGCCTCCTGTTGAGTTTAGCCCAGGACATGCAGCGCGAAAGTTGTTCAGCTCGATGAGCTCTAAATGTGTGCCGAGTTCCGTGTGCCTTGGTGAAAGTGTGTATGAGCTAGGCAGCAAAATCCCGTGTGCGGGCCCCTTTGGGCCCCGGGCCACGAGACTTTCAGGCATCCTGATGGCAGCAGATTCCAACCTGTCTGCCATGTTTCATGAGTTTTTGAGCATGTTAAGACCCCCGAAAAGTCCAAAAGGGTGGAAAAAAAATATCCTAAGGAAAACAAGAGGGCCCTTCACACACTATGACGACATAGGGCTGATGTCATAGTGCTTGGGCCCTAAAAAAGACCAAGTGACCACTGAGTGAGTCCTTGCGTCATGTCGATGGTGGTGGGGTTGTCTTGGTTATCCTGCCAGAAATGTGTCATCTACAGTAGGGTTAAAGGCGAGAATACCAGACTTGTTGTTAGACTTTCGGTTGCTCCCATTGTGAGGTGGCCACAGAGGACCAGGGTATGCCGGATATCCTTCCTGATGCAACCCTCCCATTTAATCGAGGTTTGGGTCCGGGACTGCATCCAGTGGCTGGGGTTTCAGAATTGGCTGGGAATTGAACCCGGCCTTCCACATGGTATTTCGAGAAACCAGCCACTGAGCCACAGATGGTGTAAACCACTGTAGAAGAAAATTCAACCTTGGTCATAAATATATACTATAGCACGACAGAGTCACTGGTTTATTTTTTAGTTTGTCACATGCTATATGCGTATTGAACACTGGGCACAAGAAGTGTTCATCACTTTTAAATGACATCAAGCAAGAGAGAGAGAGAGAGAGAGAGAGAGAGAGAGAGAGAGAGAGAGATGCTGCAGATAGTTTTGTTGCTGAGGGAATCACACATTCCACCTGTGGCCTGATTGAAATGAGTAACCAATGCTAATCACATTTCCATAATGAAGAGATGAGTTAAGAAAATTACACACACTCTTCTCGATCAGTGCTGCTCTCAGTGTGTGAGATTTCCCTTCCTGTTGGCGCATATCCCTGTCTCCAATTGCGTAGAGCACCGGAAAGCGAGCATTAAAAGGATAAGAAGTTGCACTGCAGGTGTGTGTATGAGAGAGAGAGAGAGAGAGAGAGAGAGAGAGAGAGAGAGAGAGAGAATAACATCTCTAGGAGCTTGGGAAAAAATAACCAACATGAATGGTGAATGGGGTTTATCTAGGCAATTTATGGGTGTGATAAGGGATGATTTGACTGCTCGTTACATACAGTAGATGCCTACAGTAGAGACACCTTGATGCCGAGAACCCCGGCCTCTCAGGAACTCATTTAATGGCCTAAACATGTGGAAATGGCTTGGCGTGAGGTCAGTATTGTACAGTATGTGGGCGAGACTATCCTTCGAAGTGTTGTTTTAAATGTTCATTCAATCATTTTCATGTCTTCTTTCAAAATAAATTTTATCACAAGTCCCGGTTTGACTTGAATACCCCTCATACAATAAAAAACAAATTTATGATTATAAAATCAATAAAAATCAATCCAGAAATCCTCCATATGTATAATATAATTAATTTCCTAAAGAAATATTTGTCTTGTGTATGTCTTTTCTCCTTATGTTTAATATGCACATTTAAATGATGTTATGCGAAAAACAAAGTGATTGTGCAGAAATAATAGGAGCGAGTTCTTTAGGACCTGGCAGGATTCTCACTGTTGTAGTGATCGTGCCGCTTTCGCCAGGTCTCAGGGCATGTGTAAACAATTCTTTCAAAATCTTTAATCGAAGCAAATTTGTTCCAATTAATGGAAATCTTGGCATGTAAACAAGGTCAGAGGAAGGCGCTTAGTAAAAAACAGCTTTAAATTACCGATCAGCTCCAATCAAAGGAAAACAGATGTGGAAAGGTTTAAAAACAGGGGGAAGGAAAGGAAAAAAAAAAAGATCACGAGCATTGTTTGTGACAAAGATTGCCATGTACTGTACTTTTAAACAGCATGCACGCAGCGTGTCCCATTTCCTTGCCCCATTCCGTGTCCCATTGCTATTGACTCAATAGAGCTGATTCATGCCATGCCTACACAGAAACTTATTTTACCCATTGGTAAACCCATTTAACACGTTACCTTCTTGAGAAGAAGATATCATTAATTACAGCAAAGTAAAAATGCCCTAAAGATTAAATTCAGTCCAAACACCCAAAAATGACTTTTGTATGATTATATGAGGATTTGCGGCTAGAAATTAAATGCATCTGGGGTGTTAACATTTTTAGGGCTTTAATTGGTTCTGAAGATCTCCCCAGTAGATCTCTACTAAGTCCGATTTTTCCACACCGGTTTATCTCATTAGCTAAAAGAAAACAAGTGAAATTGAGACTTTCCCGACATTTTCAGCACAGTATGGTGGTGATATTTGAATGCTGCAAAACACCACTTGAATACTAGTCAAAATACCTGGTTGGACTTCAACACCTCTAGTACATGTTAGTTTTTTATTAAGATGAAGAAAAACCTGCCAACCAAAAAAAAAAACCTGCGTCATCTTGTTAAACGTGTGTGCTGGCTTAGCGGTGCGTCTTTCTATTCCCTATCTATCTTGTTAACCTAGCTTAGCAGTGCGACTCTTGGTCTGCCTGCATTGTGCTTGTCAGCCACTTCCAGGGCTGTGTTCATTGGCCTTGTGCCTGACAAAAGCGTGAATAAAGTACAACTATGTATTACATTTGAAAAAAACTTGGGGGAAAGGGTACAGTATTTATATAAAATATTTATATAAAATAACCACATAACATGTTGACATGAGCCCACATGAATGATGAATGGGATTTTTCTAGACAATTTATGGGTGAAATTACTCTCCTCATTGGGGTGGTGGGGGGGGGGGGGCTTTATTTTAAAACATTATGATTATTTAGCCTCTCAGTCATAGTTAATTACAAATCTTAACTAAAAAAAGATAGAAAGCAATGGATTAAAATTAACAACTGATTATATATTACAAACTGTAGATTAGCTGGGCATATGGAGCAATATCGACATTTTGCTTATCTCTCAAAAAAATAACCATCAAGTTTGCATCCTAGTATAAATAGTATTTCACATTTGTCTAAAAGCAAATCTGGGCATTTTGAATGGACCTAATGTTACTAATATAATGAAAAATAGTATTGTTTTATATAATTTACAGCTAAATGGTATATTAACATGCATAGTGCAATGGGAGCACTGGGATATCTGGGATATATAACTAGGTGACAATGGCCAAGTTTCTTGATTAGCCCACAAATCAGCTCAGAGTGCCCCATGTCAGAATTTTGCTTAGGGAAGGTTAGGACCAGTTTTCTGGGCGGACATCTGGTCTCTTTAACGAGATATAATCCGAATCTATCAGGGCCGATCTTGGCCTCAGTGTACTGAGAAACGTTTTACCTTGATGGTATCCAAGAACTAGTAGAATCTCAGATAAGTGCATTAGTGTAGCAGGAGATTATATAGAGAAATAAAGGGAGTTTTTTACTTTCATGATCACGTTCTGTTATTCTGCACAATCAAAGGAAAACAGTGAAAGTGAACAGACTCACAAGCCTCCGAAAAATTCCTAGCCATTACATAGAAATTAGTTTTTTGGGACACAAATGACATCATCCGTGGATTTTAGTGTAAACATGAACATTAATATTACTGTCAGGTTCTACGAGGATGTGCATAATGCTCTCAAAAACAAATGGGCTGGATTGATTACCAAAACATACTGCCTAAGACACCAGTTGCACATTACAAGAACTAGGCTGGGAGTTATTGCCACATCCCATCCTGACCTCGGTCCAAGAGTTTCCACATTAAAGGTCCATAAAAGATCCCAGGAGTTCCTGGGAGGCCCGTGTTTCATACATGTCTGACCATGGCCCTGACATCCTGAGAAAACTTTCTACCTTGTAACATTGTTGTGTTATTCTGCACAATGAAAAGACATGATTTGAACTTGAACACCCCTCATACAGTATTAGAACAAGGACATTAATTTAGACTTTAAATTTGAATAAAAAAAGTAAAAAAAAAAAAAAAAAGTAAAAAAAAAAAAAGAAAGAAAAAAAAGGTTCTAAAGTTCAACAGTATTTTTGTTATAAATAAATAAATAAATGTGAGAAGGATATAAGGGAAACATTCATTTTGTAAATCCTCAGAAAAAGGAAATAAATGAAAGAAAAAAAAACTATTGTTCTGTAAAATAAGCAAACCAAACGCCAGTACAGTAAATTACAGTAATTGTCAAAAGTTTTAAGAGTGGGCTACTTCACAATCCTTCTGTCAATCAGTTCAACGATCCAATCATGGCATCTACAATTATGATAAAAATAATAATAATAATAAATAAAAAAAAAAACGTCACAACCATTTATAGGTCTTTTTGTTGTTCTTTCCCGTAACACCATCCACTACGAGAGAAAAACGGAAAAATCAAGGAAATACAGCCAGCAGTTCGGCTCAAGATTGGAGGTTGTCAGCATTATGATTTATAACCACAATTACCCATTATCGCTGAATATCAATAACCCCGTGCAAATGCTGACTTAATCATTTTGTCATTTAGCTCATGTCAGTCACTGTGACTGTAAGAATAAATTCCAGTTAATGTCATTTGCAGGAAAGAGTTATAGATTTGAAACGGTAATTGAGTACGATGTTCATATTACGCTCGTAGGTATTATTATTTCCCCGTTCTAGTAGAGGACAGTGAGTAGATTGCTTCAGGTAATAGTGGTGTCTGCACAAAGAGGAATAAAATAAAGAGTTTTACATTAACTCGTAGCATGTGGGTTATGAAAAGCAGCCAGATACTTACATACAGGTGTCATTATATTTTGTCAAGATAATAAAAAATAAATAAAAAATTAGGCTGGTTAGCTAATATTTCGTCATCCAGTGACCGGTGACTGGATACATATATACCAATGTGTAATATTAACATATTAACATTAATTATCAGCAACCAACAGCCCCCAAAGCATAGGCTGCACCAGACATCACAGCAGACATCACAGCCGGCTGAGATCTTGGGGATTCGTGCCCCGAGGAGACAGACCCACCCTGGTGGCACGAGGGGAACCTATACAATACTTGGGATAATGTTTTGTGTTGTAATATTATGGCTTATTGATTTATATACTGTACATATACTGTGCGTATGTTGTTATCATCTACATTAAATGTACAGTTAATTATATATATATTTTTCCCAGAAATGCACTACTTCATATACAAATAACTATACCAGTCTGTATGTGGAAAAGTAGTTTGTTACAAAAGATGATGGTTGTAGGGGGGAAATAATCTTCTAAGGAAATGAGGGTGGCTTTTTTTTTTTTATGTTTTAAGTTGGCTTTTGTTTGATTTAAACAGCGTCTACAGTATATGACTGTCACAATTTCTCATGCCTCAATATTTACAATTCTCATGTGACCGGAAAGCCGAGACGTTCCTCTTTACTGCAGCGCATAAAACACAAACTGCGCTTCTGACAAATGGAAAGCCATTTGTCCCAATTTCTCTTTAACATTTTCTTCTTTATCTTCATTTCCTTTGTCACTATTCATATTTAGGCTCAAATGCATTTTTTTGTGTCTTCTTATCCCACCACTCCTCACCCCTCCACTCATGTCTTCTTTATACTGTGCTTTCTGGATGAGCACGTGACGAAAACAGCTCTCAGAAAAGAATCTTAAGAGGAAGCGACGGCGAACGCACGGAAAAAGAAGCGTCACGGCGGCTTGACGTCAGCGCCGTGCCCCGTTAATTAACATCTCTTCTATCAGGAACAAACCTGTACAAGAAATAAGTGAAGTGATTTAATGAAGTACTATTAAAAATAGACAGTGGAAAATTAAAGCACTTTTTTTTTTTTAAATCGCTGTTAGGATGTGAAGAGATAATAGTGACACAATTTACTTTATTGCTTTTGTTTTGTCTTTCCGAGCTATCTGTGTCCAAGTTGGCCGTCAAAAACCCTCGAGTTAAAGTGTGCTCCATGTATGAAAGGTTCTCTATACGTTTATAACGATCCATCACTGAACACTGGCATATGGTCGGTTGCCTTCACGCAGCTTGCTTCATCCGTCTGCGTAACATTTAATCTCCCTTGCCTGACTGAGCACACTTCAGCCTCGGGCCTCTTTGACAAAACACTTAATGCTTCCAGATGACTTAAAGCCTCCCTGTCAGTCTCACTCTCCTGCTCCACCTCGACCTGTCAATCTGCTCCACATCTCCACCTTAAACTCCCTCCAGGCCGGCTCACTCATCCGTCTTCCTCCAGAGCAAAAGGAAACAGGGATGGGTGGATGGTGGTTCCCTGCTTGAGCCATGGATACAAAAAAAAAAGAAAGAAAGGAAGAAAAACAGAGGGGATAAAGCTTGTTTCACGCTTTCAGGCCTCAGGCTGTGAAGGATTTTACATAAGAAAATCAAGCTTGCTGCTATGGTCAATTAGAGGTAGTGTAGCTCAGAAACGTGGTTCAGTGATACCTAAGTGTGTGTGAAGATTTAGGGTTAAAGATTATCACACACACACACGCACGCACGCACATGCACACACCATCCTTTTCTTGTGTCCTAATTCTTTTGTTTACCCAAGTACCGGTAAATACTTTTCCAAACCCTTATATTTTTCCACCTTTTACAGATTTCTCACAAAACGGTGGGCTAGAAGCAGAAGCTATCTATATTTAAATAAGCCCTACCATACATCCATAAAGAAAGTTTTGTGCAGCTTTCTGTAAATCTACCAAGCTTACCATCCTGGCCATGTTGGTTGCCAGGTTGTACAGTAAATTGACATTGGCCCAACATAGAGTTTGTGTGGCTACTGTATCTTGGCCTTTCTAATACAACTTTTGGCCAATGTTGACCCAACTTACTGGCCCAATGCACAAAAATGCACCCATTCCTCACCTATTACAATGGGTCATGTTAGAACAACATTGGCAAGGTGGTTGAAAAGGTGTTGGTACTGACGAAATGACACCGACACAAAAAGTTCCAGTGGAATGACTCAGTGTGAACCCAAGACTAAACCAGTGTCAGCATGCGACTTGGTTTGTTTGCCAGCAGGCTAAATATGCAAAGATTCATTTTTATCATTGAAATTGATAAAAATATTGGTGTTCAAGTCAAACTGGGATTTTTTTTTTTTTGTGCTGCATTTGACAATTACTCCCAGCTGAGTTCTTGTAATGAGCAATTGATGTGGTGGGCAGCATGAGGTCCTGCAAAAGAAATAAACAGAACATCCAATAAGTCAATCAAGTAAGTCCATTTATTCCTTAAGAGCATTATATACACCTTGTGGAACCCAACAGTAGTATTCGCTGTTCGTGTTGACACTGTGGGCGAGAAAATCCACTCGGATGATAACATTTGTGCCCAAGAAAATATCGGCCATCGTGGGAGGTGGCGAGTCTGTTCACTTACACTGGTTTGTTGCACGTTCCATCTCAGGGGGAAATGGTGTCCCCAAGTTCAAGTTTTGTCATAAGTGCCAGTGCTATCAAGAAACTCCATGGGCCTTCCATGTCAAAATGTTCCTTTAACTCACTGCAGATGTGGCTTGATTGCTCCTGGTACAAACCATATCTAATCTAGCCTCCTAAATGACTAGATATCATTCAGTTTCTTTTATGGAGTGATTTGTAGTCAGATCCGAAAGGAAATAAACAATTTCTAATTGACAAGTGTCAGATTGTATGAAGTGTTATTAATAGTTAAAGGCCCCATATTTTACTATTTCTTTTAAAAGTTAACACAGGTCTCAGAGCTCCCCCAGTTAATGTTCTAGCTAAAATACATCTCAGATAATGTTTTTTTTCCCCCTACCTTAAACATCCTCATATTCTTATATGAGGTCACAATAGGGGAAAAATCACCCTTTTATAAAACAATGGCTAATACAAACATTTTAAAAATGACAAAACCGCATGATCTTTTTCTCACATTGGTTACGTTTGTACACACACACACCGGAGACCCATCAGAATTTTTGTTGTTGGTCAACAGCGATAATAATTTCATAAAAAAAAAATGTCATCAAGATCAGTGACAAGAAATTATAAACTGTGGCAAAGTGCAACATGTTGAATTTCATTTTTGCTAACAAAAGCAGGCTTTTCAGGCCAGTGCAGGCTCATCTGGAGAACCTCATAAGACATGTCTGCTTCCATTTCCATCTGTTTATGATTTGTTGAGAGATAGAGAGATGAGAGAGCGGTACAAAAGACTGCGGGAGTAAGAGAAAGGAACAGGATTTACATTTATTTATACATCACATGATGCTGAATTCCCCCATACCTGTGTGTGTGTGTGTGTGTGTGTGTGTGTGTGTGTGTGTGTGTGTGTGTGTGTGTGTGTGTGTGTGTGTGTGTGTGTTTTATAGTGCCTGCAGCAAGATGTCACCTTGCCTCTCTGTTTTATGGTCAACATTCCACGTTCCACAAATCAAACAGGGCTCCCAGCGGCCGTTTAGGAAACATGCACATTGACTACACTTTGGCGATTTACAGTCTCTTGATTCTCACCCCATGAGCTTGACAGCACACACACACACACACACACACACACACACACACACACACACACACACACACACACACACACACATTTTTATGAGTCACAATGGGAACGGTCTGTTCTGAATTAGCCAGTCCAGACTGCTGGCCATTCCTGAGCCCTCGGGAGGGACGGACACGAGAGGAAGGAAAGGAACGAGAACATGTGGAGGAGGAAGAGTGTGGAAAAGGTGCATGACTGCATCACCGGGTGTGTGAGACAGAGACCCTGGTGCGTTCGGGTCAGGTAGAGCTCACACGTTCACTAGTGCGCTGATGATAATTCCATTTTAAGCACAGCGGACAGCACTGACATGGACACTATTTCACATTCTTTGGCTTGGAGGCGCAGAATGGCGGTCTGATAATGAAATAAGGGGTCATAAAACTCATCATAAAACAAAGTGCCATATAACTCATCAGGAAAATAAAACACCAATCATACAGCAGAGGTATGAAGATTAAACGTTGCATGTAACAGCATGAGATACGTTAACGGACAAACGGAGGTGAATACCATGCAGATAGGAGTTACAGAATGTACTGTATGTCACAAATCTCAAACAGGACGTCCGTAATGTACTGTATGATTAAGTATGATTGGAAATGAATCATGTACAGCTCATATTCCGAAACAGTCCATTCTCTCTTTGCTTCCTATGCTTTATTTAGCCCTATCCATTAAAGAAAAGAGATCAAATACACCCACACAAGCATAAGGTCCATATAACACACATGGACGGTCACAAGTAAACCGTGGGATACCAGTGTAAATAATAAAGCCCCAAGTGTACGCAACAATCTACAGAACAAAGATCGAATCAAAGAACACACAGATCATAGCTCAGCCACACACACACACACACACACACACACACACACACACACACACACACACTCACAGTTTAGTATTTATCAAAAGCAAGCCTGTGTGTGTATGTGTTGATTTGATGTCTGACAAAAAGTCTATTGAGCAGATGAGGTTCAAATCACTAAATCAAACACGCGGCTTTATAAAGTGGAGTTTGATACGACTTCAATTTCCTCTCTTAATGAAAAGCATAATGACGGAGAAAGAGAAAAAGAGAGAGGGAAAGACACAGAGCGTGTGTGTTTTGTGGTCATTAGACAGTCATTAGCGGTGACGTGCAAGCTTTGATTACACTTTGGCTTGGACGCACAGACCAGGAAGATGGGGAATTAGACGGAGAGAGAGCGTGAAAGAGGAATTACAGCCGGGGTGGGGTGGGGGGGGGGGGGGGTTGGGGGGAGGTGGGCAGGGGGGAGTTTGGGGGGGTGAGTGAAGAAGACTAATTCCAGGCACGGAACTCACGTCAGGAGTGTGTTTTACTCCCTGCTAAGCAACTGATGAGCGACTTCGGATGAACTCACAGGAGGAAAGGAGTCGGAGAAGGAGAGAGAAAAAGTTTTGGCAGTGGTTTATTGAGATGATATAGGACAGAAGGAGGGGTGGAAAAAAAGGGAGCAAAATAGAATCGGAGAATGAAAATGAGAAAACTAAGAGAATGAGAAAAGCGAGAGAGACAAGTAGAGGACAGAAGATGACGACAGGAAGGAGAAAACGTGAAGGAAAAAATAATGATAGTCAGGGTGAATGGAAAGATCGGGAAAAATTAGAGAAGAAGAAAAAAAAGATGAGAGAAGACAAAAGAACTCAAGAGGTAGAAAATGAGCGTGAAGAAGAATCATCTGAAAAGAGAGAGAGAAAATGTTGAGAAATGAAGGAGACGAGTATAAGACAAAGTATAACAAAAAACAGCTGAGATGAAGATTAGAATAAAAATAATACATACTGTAGATGAAAACAGCGAGAGAATGAGCGAGACAAAGCTAGAAAAGGAAAAAAGTTGTGTTATTATCTGATCATTGCTTAAACTGACTCAGTTTAAAATTGTTTTCTAAAATGGAAAAGAGAAATATATTATTGAGTTTTTCTGATTCAGAAACTTACAGTAAACAAGGAAGCAAATCTGGTATCCATCTGTTTCTTCTGAAATACAGAAGTCTTAAAACACTTCTCTCATTTCTTCATATTAAATTCAATGGAACTGAACAATGTAAATTTCATTAAAAATATGGGAAATATTATTTCACAGTAATTAAGAAGTATTACTGTGCCAAAATGTAATTTAAAAAAGTGTTGATGTTTATGCAAGAACCTCAGCAGCGACCTCGTTTCCCCTCTCATCTGTTCCAACCACTCGGCATTCAGCATCACCAGTGTCGGGGGACGTTACTTTTTAACTTTGTAACTAATTCCATTACAAAATTACTGTCTTCAAAAAGTAATCAGTTACGTTACTGCGTTACTTTCTGATAAAGTAACTAGTTCGAGTCCTTTTCCATTGCAGAAAATGAAAAACTCCTTTGTGCTTCCTCATGCATGTTGTTTTAGTCAAGACCTTTATAATTATTCTACCATCATCACTCAGCGAAGTTTGGCCCATAATCTGTTAACTACTAACCCCCCTATCACACCTACGCGGTTACGTGCGGTGGCCGTAAGTACGGTTCATCATGATTCACCGCGAGTTTTGGGTTTCCATCTTTCCACGCGTTGGTCCTCGCATAGTCAAACCGCACAGGTGAGATAGGGGTATAACAGCAGGAATAACAGAGGGGGGCGGGATATCGGGGGCGGGGCTTGTAGGACGACTTACTCTAACACACACACGCTAATGGATTGGGAACGACTGCTGTCTGGCTCATGGATTACATAAATCGTCTGAATAACAGATTACATTTTTGAAAAAAGTAACTAAGTAACTTGAATGGCGGACCTGACGCGTTACATCAAAAAAGTAATCCGAGTACTCTGTTTCTCACTGGTTCAGGCCTTAGCTTAGATGCTTTTATACTTAAATGATTCATAGGTCATTGTGTGGCTTAACAAACAAAAGAACATTCCTGTGAAACTGCTCAGGTACAGGGACTGGACTGAAAATGAGAGACAAACAAGCAAGCCTGGAGAGCTATTCCTCAAGACTATATATATATATATATATATATATAAAACGTATGTCTCTTTGGAAAGAAAATATGAAGACACGAGGATGGTACAAGACTTGTAATGTCTATACAGTATAAAGAACAGAACATTACAGAACTGCAGTCGAGTTACAGTTAATTCCATGAGCATGTCTGTTTCACTCCTCGATTAATCTCACAGGTACACACATCCTCTTCCCCCCTGGCTGGACACTCCACATGCTTTTCACACTTTCCTATTTGCCCTGCACATGTTCCCTGTTACAAAGTGCTCTTCTTTTATAAAGCCGTTCATAGTGGAAACTCACTCCAGAGATACAACCTACTTCACACAGCCTTTGCTACGAGTCAACACGTAAGGCGATAAAACGAAATATACGGTACAACCCGAATGGTATAAAGAATAAATACACACACACAAAAAAAAAAAAAAAAAAGTACTTCACTTTTCGACGTGTAGTCAAGCTTCCTTGTCGATATCTGTTTCTTTTATAGTACTGTAAGAAGGACAGAACCTTGCCCTGGAATGTGTGAACACCTCATTTGTTCAGCAGGACGAGATTAGTTCGTTTTGAGCTGTAGCGCCACAATCATAACACAGCAGGCAGGATTTCTTAACCTCACGCAGGGGCTTGATAACAGTTTTGTCATTATTATTTTTATGTTATTTACATTACTTCACAAACACTCACTCACTCATCGTCTATACCGCTTTATCCTGTATTCAGGATCGCGGGGGCCTGGAGCCTATCCCTGGAGGCTTAGGGCACAAGGCGGGGTACACCCTGGACAGGGTGCCAATCCATCGCAGGGCTCACACACACTCATTCACACTCATTCACACACTAATGCCAATTAGCCTAATCCGCATGTCTTTGGACTGTGGGAGGAAACCGGAGCACCCGGAGGAAACCCACTGAGCACACGGAGAACATGCAAACTCCATGCACACAGAGACGGGAATCGAACCCGGACCCTGGAGGTGAGGGCGACAGTGCTAACCACTACACCACCGTGCCGCCCACTTTACAAACAAATAAACAAAAATAATGAAGACTTGTCTAGCAACGACTCTCCTTACACAGACTTGGATATACGCTCTCGCATATTTTTAATTCATTCCTCGATTCTTTCTTTTATGTCATACATACCGTATAACATATATAAGGCTCAGGATTGTGTAATACACAGTGACACTTTTTTCTGCACAAAATAGGCAATATGATGATCAGTTAACTATACAAAGTAGACAGATAACAGGATGTCTATGCTGGCAAGACTTCCATATAAGCATTTTTTTTTTTCATCATCATTGACGTCATGTTGTATTGCCGGCACGGATATGTGTCGCTTACGTTTCATGGTTTTTAAAGAGCCCAGTATTAAGCTGTGTTTTGTTTCTGAAAGAGTTTGCAAGTGATTCAGGAATGGGAGGAGAACAAGATTCCTTCAGGAATTGTTTAAGGAACAGCGATGGAATGTTGATCCAGAGATACTGTATGTTTTACTTGAACATCAATCAGCGAGGAGGACGGCTGAGACCCCGGACCCGTGTTCGTGCTGTAAAGCGTGTTACTTGATCCCAGCTCACGTCCTGTACATGACGTCTATAGTCAGTGTGTGGATTCATAAAAGCGGATGATAGACAGCTTGGTGACGAAGTCTTTATTAATTCTTTGCATCGTGCCACACCAACACCCCATGAGATCATCGGTAATGGCATCAGGACTCATCATCGACGCGTTGATGTGTTTCGGCCCACCTCGTTTTGCAGACATTTCTCTCTCCAGTCACAGTAATTCACAGCAATCATGTGCCCTTTGCACTTCCCTCTATATCTGTGAATGCTAAATAGAAGATCCTGCGGCGTGTTAAAATGTTTTGACTCATAGCTCACCGGTGATTCAATGCAGACGAGTAGTTGATCCATTTCCCCTCGCTTGTAAACATGATCATTTTGCCGCGAATGAGCAAATTGTGCTCGGCTTTCCGATGCCTCTTAAATGACAAACTCAATATTTGTTTGTTTCGGAGGTAGAGACGTGTCTGGGCAGTAGCGTGGCCTGGAGGTTAATGTTACAGCAATTGTTCTCGCTCTCTGTATACAGTATGTTTGTGTGTGTGAGAGAGAGAGAGAGTTCGAGAAAGATTCAGTCCATATGGTACAGAGATTTTCCACAACTGTCAAGTGTCTCTGGGATAATAAATAAATAAATAAATAAATAAATAAATAAATAATACTCACACTGGACATTCCTCCCCTTTATTTTTTGACTCTGTGTTTGTGTGTAGGTGTGTGTGTGTGTTCCCTAAAGAGAGACAGAGGATGATAACCAGGACTGATGATACCTTTTTTCCCCCCCCTCATCTCTGTCCTTTTGTCCTCTGCTTTAAGTGCTGTAGGGGCAAAAACAATCTCCCTTGCCACTCACATACAGACCATGATGCAACCCCTCTTGTCTTTCCACAGCTCTGTGTCTATCCATTCTTCATTTTGATAGTATCTATGACTGACTTTCAAATACACCTGCCCTTGTGGTCATGGTACCCAGAAGAGTCAGCGACAACATTTCAAAATCAAAGGACTAAAGGGACCTGGAGAGCGGTTTCCTGCAAGTAAACGAACCAATAATAAAACTGAGCAAACAGTCAACAGTGATGCTGCCGACATACATCTATGTTATGATTTACGTTTAATATGTTCGATTAGTTTTTTTTATTGTAATTTTCCTTTATACTCTAGAGTTGTTAAATTCTCAAATCTGCTTGAACAGAAGGTGATTCATTTTCTTTAGCAGCGGCTTTGACAGTAGTGCTGGCTGTAATTCAACAACTCACTGGTTTATACTTATGCAATTGTTCTAATACAGTTCTATAGCAAAGTAACAGTTAGACTGTAATGTCATATGCTTTATGTAATCCATCCATGTTAATAGACCAATTTGAAAATATGTTGTTTTTTTTAAACAGCTTTACAGTAAAGAGACCTTTAATTAAATACTTATAGAAGGAGTCTCATTTACATTTACAGCATTTGGCAGATGTTCATATCCAGAGCGACTTACATTTATTTTTATTATTTTTTATTTTTATTACTGTATACATCTGAGCAATTGATGGTTAAGGGCTTTGATCAAGGGTGCAACATTGGCAACTTAGTGATGGTGTGACCTTCTGACCAGGAGTAGCCCTTGGCGGGTCTCCAGTATCAATAACAGTAACAGATATATGTTTTTACATTAAGTCATATTTCTCATATTATTCTCATATCATTATGTTTAAAAAAAAAAGAAAAAAAGAGAGAGACATTACAGAGGGAAGAACAACTGTTTGTGATAACAGTTCAGTCTAGAAACTTGTCTGGTTTAAATTTGTGTTATTTATTTATCATTTGTAAAAAAAAATGTAATTCCTAATACATTCCATGTATATGTTATGTTATGTGGTATACATAAGAGTAACTTTGCTTAATAAGTTTACTTATCTTTAAGTTTTCCTTAAACAACACACCTCATTGTGGTTTATCCTGTACTTACTCCAGTTATAACTGTGAATATTGATTGTATTGAAAATTGATACATTTTTCCATTATTTCCAATTATTTCCATTATTTTTATTTAAAAAATCAAATATTACTCAATTCAGTCTGTTCTTTTATGCTTTTACTCATTTTAAGGTTCATACTTTCTTCTTTTAATTGCACATTTATTGCAGAAAACACCATCAATATAATTGACTTGTCTTGTAACTAGACTTTTGTGAAATGCAATATAATGTTTGCATATTTGGTTTATTATGGTGTATTACTGTAATTTCAATACAGCACATGATGTTTTGTGAATGGACCATAAATAAATACTTTAATATAATTTCTGTATAATAAAAGGCAAAGATTGTGATTTTAATTGGGACACATCAACATGATGTGAAATGAAAGACTTTTTTTTTTTTTTTTAATCAGAGCGGGGCGGAGGCCAACCTGGCAAACTGCCTGTAGAACGGCGCAGCTGAGGGTTACAAGATTTATGCCCTCTCTGACAGTCCTGAGATTTACACTCACAAATGCTTCGAACACCTTTACTGCTTTAGTGCTGATCTACTAATGCTCATAAAAATAAAAAAAAGAAGAAATGGACAGGTCACAAAGTTTAAGGTGAATCTTTTTAACAAATGAACCTGGCTGAAGCTGGACAAGAGTTCGACTGACAGACATGAAGTACTGTATCATCGTCATTTAAGTGACCTCTAAACGGAATCCGTTTAATTTTTAATTTAAACGGAATAACATATTTTTTTGTTGTTGTTCTTTTTTTTTTTTTTTTACTTTTTTTTTTGGTTTTGTTTCACCTTAGTTACCGTTTTCACACATTTCCCAAAATGCCTTTCGTCTGACTACCAGCTGATAGTGGCGCAGTGGAATTATTGCTATATTTGACTTAATTTGGAAGTTGAGTTTCTGAGCTTCTAAGTTTTTTTTTGTTTTGTTTTTTTAGAAAAAAAGGACAAGCCAGTTAACAAACACTGCTGATGATGAATTTATGATGTAACGTTTTTCTTCAAACAAAAAACTCTACAGTTACTATTATAGATTTGACTTTCTAATGTATTTATGTTACTTGATCATCTATATAAAGAAAAGAAATGTTTATCTGTACCTTGGTCAGAACTCACTCTTTCAATTATATCTTTATGTTTTATACATTGGAGAACTCAAACCATTCTCGGAAACTTTTCTGTACTGTACTGTATTTCTGTCTGTTCAGCCAGATTTTGTTACAGCATCACGCAAAACTGGCTGGACAGAATGCAATGACACTTTGGCAGTAGGTCGCTATTTGCCTGAAGTTAAACCTGCACCATGAATGAAATCAAAATGTTAAATAGAAGTGCAGCTATGAGCAGTTTTTCTGTTATACCACACAAAACTGTCTGGACAGTTAATAAAACTTTTGCCTTACTATGTGCCTGAAGTTTCACATGCAGAATAAGTTAAATCAAAATGTTAAGTAAAAACAATAATATGAACAGTTACAGTATGTGCCAGAGTAAAAAATGTACTTATTTAAAAAATAAGCTACCCAACTTTCACATTAAGAATACCAACCAACAAGAGCAAAATCTTTTTCCATTTTCATTTGATATTTTAAACACTGATCCCGTGTAAGTGGCAGAGGAACCATTAACAAAGCCACACATGCGAAAGCGGAAATCCCGGGAACGCTCGCTCACACAATAACACCTTGTTCATTTTTCACAGTCATCTATTCATTTTTATCAGTCTCCAGCTTTGGTCACGATGAACGAGAAGCACTAAAAGAAGAGAGGAGGAAATAGAGGCGAGGGAGCTCAACAAAGCCTGGCCACATTACCCATCGCTTTGTTCGTGATCCACACACACACACCTCGACCGACAGCCTTTTCCATCACTTCAAAATCACCTGTCAATCTCCACTCCCGAGCCTGGCTCGAATTTTGGCTCTGCTTCCATCACAAAACCTCATTCCACTCTGGATTATGAAAAAAAAAAACAGCATTTTTTAAAGAAAGAATAGAACGGTGGAGGGAGAAAAAAAAAAACAATGCAAGCTGACAACAGAGAGAAGCTAAAGAAAATGCTAGTCTATGCAAATATAAAAGAAAATATAAAAGGAAGAAAAAAAAACCTGCCTAGTGGAAGCTCATTTCACTGAGTGCCCTTTGACTACACCATGTAAAGAGAGAAATGGAAACCAGACTAAAAGCTTGCCAAAGCCATTAGACGCCCCAGCAAGCTCAGGGCCCGTTAAAAGTTCTCGGGACGCTATCTTAAAAGCCTTGTTCCCTCCTAACGCTTGTCGCAGTGGCTAATAAACTCGGGATAATTATCCTAAAGTGGGTGCAGGGCTCGTAAACATGGTTGTGACAAAAAAAAAAAAAAAAGAAAAAAAAAAAGAAAAACCACCCAAACAAACAAGGCTTTGCTAATGGAGCCATCATGATACGACTTGGCTGATTCTCAAAGATTGTTTCGTGCTTCGCTTATTTGTCTTTAGCTAATCAGTGCAAGCAATTGTTCCTAAAACATAATAACATGCTAAGTTTTTTTTTTTTTTTTTTACATTAAACTTGTTCATAACAAGCTCTGAGGTCCAAACCACTAGAAAGAACAAAAACAAAGCAAAAAGTCATAATTATCTTCTTTTCAAGGCTACTCACATAGTCATGGTGTGTAGAAAAGAGGTGCTGTCTCTCCATCTCTCCATCTCTCAGGGTGCCAATCTATCACAGGGCACGGGCACACACACACAGACTACAGGACACCATCTGGGAACACCAATTACCCTGATCTCCAAGTCTTTGGACTGTGGGACGAAACCAGGGTAAAGGAGAACATGCAAACTTCATGCGCACAGACCAGAGGAGGGAATCGAACCTAGACCCTGGAGGTGCAAGGCGACTAAGCCACTGGGAAACTGGTTGCTGGTTATTTCAGTAAAGTTAAGTAAACTTTCTCAAATTTAGTTATTTAAATAAGAAAGAAAGGAGAATAAAACAGATACGAAATGAACAACTGATGTACAGTACAGTAGTAACCATGGGACATTTGTGCAAAGCTATTCCCGTGCACAAAGCAAGCTTCACTAAGAATGGTGTGCTAAAGTTGGAATGGAAGAAATCAAGTCTCTGGCCCAACGACCATGACTGACCTCAATATCACTGAACACCTTTGGGATGGGATGAACTGGAACACCAAGTCCCCAGCACCCGTATCTGACCTCAGGAACGCTCTTGTGACTGAACACACAAATAGCATCCAAGCCCGGGAACTCTCTACCAGCAACCTGCCAAAAACAAAAAAGCTTGTTTAATTATGTTTTTACTCACACATCAGGACAGAGAATATTTTCAGACCATTTCACTCACTCACTCACTCACTCATCATCATCTATACCACTTAATCCTGTATTCAGGGTCACGGGGGGCCTGGAGCCTACCCCAGGAGACTTAGGGCACATGGCAGGGTACACCCTGGACAGGGTGCCAATCCATCGCAGGCACAGACACACACACATACACTCACTAATTGACACACTATGGGCAATTGTTTTAAAATTCTACACACACAACTCCACAATGACAGTAAAAACAGGCAGCACGTCTGCTTGTGAACGATGATACAGTACCAGCTTGGCGCACCTTTCTTTTCTAAGCTTCAGAATCGTTTAAGCTTAACCAGTCAGATGACCTGAAGTGACGCCCACCTTAGCCGCCCTCCTTCCTCCCTCCTGACCTCTGTACTGTACTTTTGAGTGGGAGACGTTGACAGGCAGTAGCTTGCCCAGCTCACACATTAGAATCTGGATCCTTGTTATTATTATTACTGTATGTTATGCTCCTCCACCCCCACTGACATGTGTCTGGCCACACTTCAGAATCTAATCAATAGCCTTCCAGGATGAGGTCTAGTTCCATAGGAAAAGATGACTCTTTATTAATACCCACAGTAGTTTAGTGGTTAGACCTGATGCCTTGCACCTTTCAGGGTCATGGGTTCAGGTCCCGTCTCAGGGTCTGTGTGTGTGGGGGATTTTCATGTTCTCCCCATACTGGGTGGGTTTCCTCTGGTGTGTTGCGGTTTCCTCCCACAGTCTAAAAACATGCAGATTAGGTTACCTGGCGTTCCCAAAATGACTATAGTGTGTGTGCCGTGCGATGGATTGGCACCTTATCCAAGGACAAAAGTCAAAGACAGGTAGTATCGCTAAGGGATAAGGAAAGAGACAAGCATTTAAACATAAAGGACTTTCACACTTAAGAAAAAAAAAAAGAAACAAAGGACACAATGGCGAATAAAAAACTTACAGCATACAGTAGTGTCTATGATTCCCATAGTAGGCAGGCCGCAGCTGGAGAAACCTTTAGCTGGTCTGTTTGCTCCATTCCTGGAAGGTTCTGTAAGTTTTATTGGAGCTAAGAAAGGAAAGAGGAGACACATGTCAAGATTTTTTTTTTTTTTTTTTTTAAAGGCTAGTTTAGGTCTGCTGAGTGCAGTAAAGGAAAGTTGAAGGGTTTGAGAAGGAGAACATTGGTGCACTTGTTTCTCTCTCTTTCTTTCTCTCTCTCTCTCACACACACACACACACACACACTATAGCGTATGCTCTGGGCTACCTAATTAGGTGTTACATTAGAGGGTCTCTATTTGCCTCAGGGCTGCCATACGATACACCTCGCTCTCCGATCACACACACACACACACACGCATGCACACACACCATATAATAGGCTCTCCAAAGCTTTCCTAAGCAATAACCACAGTTCTGCACGTTGTCTTACATCCAAACCCACACTCTCTGACGGAGGATCTAATGATGTCCAGTAGGCAATAAACACACCACATACGGCCACACATTTTGACAGGTTCATCGTGAGAAAGCGGTCAGTTCTAATGCTGAAAGATTTCTGAAGCACCGATGCCGCCTCATTTAAACTTTAAGCTAAATGGCACTCCGGCTCCTTCCACCACAAGCACACGCTCTTATTTGTCCTTAGCTGTCCTTGTTGTGCAGCAGCACTCCGGCACAGGCCGCGGGGGACACACAGCAAAACACTTCATCTTGGCATTATGTATATGAAAAAGGTCTGCTGACAGATAAGAACTCCTCAATATGGAGAGAAAAATACGACGGAGTGACAGAAATAAAAGAGAGGAGAAGGGCCGGCTCGAGACAGTCGTGGGAAAGACGTGGTCCGGGGAAGGGTGGTTTCACTTCTATGATGCATAGCAGGGTGATGATTGATGCCGTCCTATTCACCCGACTGTCAATAGGATATTAAAAATGGCTGAGATCTGAATACACAGCGATGCCGAGCTGCCGGCTGCACAAAGCAGAGGAGGACAAAAAACAGCAATGCTCAGAGGTTCATGGTAAGCTTCACCACGTAACATGTTCTATAGAAGTATGATGGAGTGCATTCGTGGAAAATCATATACTGTAAATAGGTAGAAACCACAGACTCAACAATTTACATTACTTCTAACACGCTGCGACGGAGACCGAAGGACAAGCGAGAGTTCAAAACAACCAATTTTATGCATTTCTCTTTGATGAACATCGACTGTGAGAAAGGTTAAGACACTTTATAAAGCTATGTATATTACCTCTTTATCAGACAGCACTCAAAAGCGGATGAATTTGCATGATTTCCAATTTGAATCTGCTTCATGTCATGTTTTTTTTTTTTTTTTTTTTTTTTCATATGCATTCTTCTAGGGATCATTTGTAAAGCCACACATACAGTAAATAAATTTAGGTAACCCAGGTAGTTAACTTGGTCGTGACCCAAGAAAGACTCACACCAATCTCACACACATTCAGTATGATATGAATTGTAATATATAGTATTATTAGCAACAATGTAACAACATAGTAATTAGAATTAGTAACATCTTGTCGTGAAAAAAAGAAAGAAACATAAAGAGATTTTGTTAAAAGTATTGAAGCATTCGAGTCAAACTGGACCTTTAGTTTGTGCACAATAACAGAAGACAGTTCCTTTTTTTTCTATATATATATATATATATAAAATCCCCCGCTACACTAATGCATTCTATCCCAGTGTTTCACTAGTGCTTGGATACCATCAAAGTGGAAACCATGATTAGACTTCCTACTTCACGCCCGAAACACTGGCCTCCCAGGAATTCCTTTAATGGCCCAAACATGTGGAAATGTGTGAGTGAGAGTGTGTGATGTGTGAGCCGAGTTCCTGTAATGTGCAAGTGGTGCTGGTGTGGACATTTCTCACAGACAGATGCGTCTCTCCTGCCAGTTGGCGACACATTTTCACTGTTCGGATATTTTACTGCAGCTTAGAGTCTCATCACTGTACCGTGCTGGAAGTCGTATATAAATGTCAATTGTTTTTTTTACGCCTTCATTCACCGGAAATTTCATCGCAAGTCCCAGTTTGACCTGAACAATCTATTTTTAAAAATGTACAGATTCTAAATACAAATATTTATCACCATGAACATATCAGAGAGCAAGTGATTATTTTAAAATACATCTTGGTATTGCTGTATCATTATTACATCTGCATGCCACCAAGCCCTATACTTTTTAAACACAAGTTTCATAATAAGGAACAAACTGGGAAAATATATATATATTTTTGAAAAAAAAAAAGTTATCGTGAGTATTGAAATATAAGAGCTTCTCAGATCCCAATATGCAGATGCAGGCTGTGCAAAATGTCTCTCATATTCTCTTATCACAGATTAAAGTAGGAAGCGAGAGCGAGGAGATTCAATCGCATATTCATGGTCTTTAAGTGACTAAAGTGATCATTATTATCATCATTATCGTTAAAGCTGATGCTAACAGTGACGGCTTCTCTTACGACTTCATCTTTACACGATGTATGTAATCATTAGAAAGCCTATGAATTTTTCATGTTGCTTTGGCTCGCAAGCTGGTTAGCATAAATGGTTGTGCTAGTTCATTTTATTTACATTATTTATTAGATCGCTTTATGAAGTAGCAAAAAAAAAAAAAAAACGAAAAAAATATATAATTACTATATTGTAGTTAACATGATTCTTGCATACATTAGCATTGTAAGTTTTGTTGAGATCACTCGTCCCTAACATTAAATACAAATGCATTGCTGAAATGAAGAAAAATATGCTTTAAGCAATACATCTTAGCAGAGGAAATCATGAACCCCCCCCCCCACACACACACACACACAGAGGGTGGGATTAGGTGAAGAAGAAATTAGCTCTAGAGGGAATGCAAGCTGATCATTAAAGAGCAGTAAGAGACAGAAAGAGGGATAAAAAGAAAAAAAAAAGGAAAAACCAAAAGGAAACAAACTCAAAAGAAAATGTTGAGGTTGTGCCAGTCCGAAGCCTGTGTGTCACTTTTTATGATGACAAGAACGAAAAAAGTTTTAGACTTTTCTTAGGACCCTCCCTTGATCCTTTTCCCTTTCTATTCCTGACAATCGCTCTAACATCTGTCCAGACGATGGGAATGTGCAGGGTTGTGGTTTCCGTACTGAAGTGGATCTTTTAAGAACTTGCTGCGTGTGTGTGTGCGTGTGTGTGTGTGTGTGTGTGTGTGTGTGTGTTAGTTGATGTTGAACGTCCCTCGCCCAGTCCTGATGTTCTGCCCAGGAACGTACATGGTCCAAAAAAGAAATGTCCCAGTTATACTAGGCATAAAATAAAACAGAACCCTCGCCCAGTACGGATGTCGTGTAAGTGTACAATATTCCTATCCTGAAATATCTGATGTATGGATCTTATTTATAGTTAATAATCAAAGCAGTCATAATTCTGCAATGACTTTTCAATCCAAAATAAATGATTTAAAACAAACATAATGAATCCTAGACGCACGCTGTTTACAATACGGTTTTAATTTTCACATTTTCCATAACAGCGCCCAGAGAATCTGATCAAACCTAGAGATGTGTGAAGAGACTGGGGTTCTAAGGGACTCAACAAAAAAATATGAGGATTGTATGCAATGAAATATGCAACACTAAGCTTGAGGTTGAGGTTGACGGTGTGCGACTAACATGCAACTTTGAATACATTTACGGACAGGATCCTTAGTAACCGCTTTTTCAGAGCTGTGCTCGTTTAAATTCGGCTTCTACTTTGACTACAGTTCGCCCAAACTCTTTATACAGAATTTATAATCAAACTAACACCATTACAACATATTCCAGGCAGGTGCAAACCAAAGTAATAACCCCAGTTGTAACCCCATTACCTCATGATTGGATGTTCTTGCACCAATGGCTCGAATTGGAGACAGATGAGGTTTTGTGTCACCTCACATCCATCTCTACAACCATACAATCGAAATCTATATGAACTGAAAGCTTTTTATCCTGTAATACCAAGCATAGGCCAACTTTCTGTCATTTATTCTAGCTTGACGCATCACATTCTGTTCTTAGCTCTTAGGCATCTGCTGCATCAACAGCTTTAACTAAATTCCAAAGATGTGTCAGGATGAGAGAAAAAAAAAAAGAAAAAAAAAAGAATGAAGCTTCAAGCTATGAGCTGTCATGTTTAATGACTTGGATCCTGCATGTCAGGAAACTTTTTTCATCCATTCATTTTTTTTCCCCCCCAAACCTCATTCGGGTCACTGCAGTCACCTGCTGAGGCACAAACTGTCTCTTAAACACACAGGGATTACAGGAGTTATCGATTCATCAAGTGGGGATTAGAGCTGTTGAGAGGGAGATGACAGGTCGTTCAGTGTTTACGTTCTCACTATTACAACAGCAGATCAGTTGCCGTAATCTGATCTCAACAAACAGGGTTATGTTCCAGCACCTAAACACAGGGTGTAGGAGAGAAACTGTCAAAAAATCATGTCTACCAGAGATCAGCGAGGGGCGTCAGATCCGGGGACGTGTCCCGTACCTAGTCATAATCATCATATATCATTAATGTTCATCCTGACTTGATTTGATTCTGTCTTTTTTGAGCTTTTTATGCTGCATTAACAGTAATGGAGTAAAAAGCAGGACATTTTTTCTGATATTTTGTGCAGGACCTTTTTTGAATATGAGGATATAAACCGTAGATATGACTTTGTTTCTTTGTTATATTAGTTTCTTAAACTACACTGGCAAAATAATCAAAAAAATTACTAGATTGCCTGCATTCATTAAATTATACTTGTTAATTTCTCTCCCAATTTAAAAGCATATTACACTATGTGGGCAGTTGTTATATTTCTTGTATTATTTTAAAAACTGTAATTTGGCACTAAATGGATGATAATATACAGCGCCAAACTCTTCAGTGTAGTTAGTCAGTTAGTCTTTTTTGTTCTCAAAAGTGACATTAAAGTAACAATAAATTTAGTTTAAAATTTAGCTCACAAAAGATCTCATAATTAAATAGATATTTTGTAAGCATAAAATGTAAAGAAATAAACACCACAGCATTATGACTTATTATTATTAATAATAATAATAATAATAATAATAACAATAATAATAATAAAATTATTATTATAATTTATTGTTATTATTATTAATAATACATTATAACATCATTATTATCAATAATAATAATAATTATAATATGATAATTATATAATAATAATAATAATAATAATAATAATAATAATAATAATAATAATTATTATTATTATTATTATTATTATTATTATTATTATTATTATTATTGGCTGTCTTAACACTGTAGTGTTTTAAAAAAGGAAAAATAAAAGTTCAGGGAATGTTTGGAAATCAGGGCATGCTGAACAGCAGCAAATGTGCTTATTTTAATCACAAAGCCAAAGCAATTATGGAAAGTGAAACCTAAAGCGGAATTGGAAAGTGATGCATTGGCCTTGTGCTGACAAAGTGTTTATTTCAGTCATAAAATATTCTGTTCAAGTTTTGTGATAGCATCAGAATATAATTTAATAAGTTACTAATTTAAATAAAATACATGTGTTTCACTTTTTATACCCAAGTAAGTGTAGTAAGCAAGTAAGTTATGGAATAATTATACAGTACCGGTCAAAAGTTTGGACACAAATTTGGATACATTTTTCTACATTCCAGAACAATACTGGAGATTTTAAACCTATGAAATAACACACATGGCATCAGGTAATTAAGTAACAACAACAACAGTTTGTTATTTTAAGACATCAAGGTTCTGGAAAAAGTTCTTGCAAGAACAGAATTGTGTCAAGTGTATTTACAAAAGCCATCAAGCACCATGATCTTACCAGGAAAGCAAGACCAAAACTTACCTCTACTGGAAAGTTATGAAGAGCATATTGTAAGTAGCTGACACGTCTCAGTAACAACTGTTCAAAGGAGATTCTTGCATACTGTGGATGCATTAAGCTTTCTTTTACAATGTAGGAAAAAAAATTAGAAGGTTAGAGTTTCTAATCAGCATTAAATGTTCAATTAAATAAAACTCAATTTTCTTCACAGCGCATTTTTAAAAATGGTCACTGGTGCAAAGCACCTTTACAGAATTCAAAAAAAGGATGTATACAGTACAGACCAAAAGTTTGGACACCCCTTCTCATTCAAAGAGTTTTCTTTATTGTGTTCTTTATTGTGTCCTTTAGCTCAAACGCGTCTCTTCTGCTTGTTGCCTGTCCTTAGCAGTGGTTTCCTAGCAGATCTTCTACCATGAAGGCCTGATTCACACAGTCTCCTCTTAACAGTTGTTCTAGAGACGTGTCTGCTGCTAGAACTCTGTGTGGCATTGACCTGCTCTCTGATCTGAGCTGCTGTTAACCTGCGATTTCTGAGGCTGGTGACTCGGATGAACTTATCCTCCGCAGCAGAGGCGACTCTCGGTCTTCCTTTCCTGGGCCGGTCCGCATGTGATCCAGTTTCTTTGTAGCGCTTGATGGTTTTCGTGACTGCACTTGGGGACACTTTCAAAGTTTTCCCAATTTTTCGGACTGACTGATCTTCATTTCTTAAAGTAATGATGGCCACGCGTTTTTCTTTACTTAGCTGCGTTTTTCTTGCCATAATACAAATTCAAGCTCTTTGAATGAGAAGGTGTGTCCAAACTTTTGGTCTGTACTGTATATAAATGAAAAGAAATATGAACTATTATCAGTTTGTTTATATATTTTTTTAAAATATTAGTTTTGAAAAGTGTTAAAATACTTATATACTTATAAATATATATACACACACACACGTTGTGGTGCCATTACCTATTACCCATCACGCAGTTATAGATTTGTCTTTGCACAGTGACAGCTTTTCATTAACAATGGATTTTTCAAGGTGACATCAACATCATCCCCAAACAGACTTCATTAATCACACAAGCATCCAAGTTTTGTTGTTGTTGTTGTTGTTGCTGTTTTTTTTTTGGTATAAAATAATTTTTAAAGCAATTAGAAATTATGTCATTTTTAAGGAAATAAAACTCGCAGGTAAATTAATATGAATATGGAGGGGAAAGTTTTAAAATGTACAGAAGCTGATTAAACATCTGATCATCCTTCTGAACTTTGGCCCTGGAACCACAGTGTTTTGTGATTTTAAAAGACGAGCTGTTAATTATTATTATGTTAATATACACTGTATAGACAAAAGTATTTGGCCAAACCTGTTAATTATTGAATTCAGATTGTTTCCATCAGGCCCCTTATTCGCAGTGGAGGACAATCGCAACGCTTCAGCATACCAAGACATATTGGACAATGCTATGCTTCCAGCTTTGTGGAACAGGTTTGGGAAAGTCTCTTTTATATTTCAACATGACTGTGCCCCAGTGCACAAAGAGCCCTGACCTCAACCCCATAAAGCACCTTTGGGATGAACTGGAACGGAGATCGTGAGCCAGGCCTTCTCGTTTAACATCAGTGTCTGACCTCATAAGTGCTTTACAGAATGAATGGGCACGAATTCCAGCAGAAACACTACAAAATCTTATGGACAGCCTTCCAGGAAGAGTGAAAGCTCTGTTATGGCTGCTCCAGTGGACTCCGTATTGAAGTACTGTATATGTATCTGGTGATTGTCTAATGGTTCGCCCAAATACTATTGTCCATATAGTTTATGTTTAGACAGTGACATTTTACGACAAATTATTATTATTTAAAGAAAAAGAAAGAAAGAAAAAAAGAAAGAAAGAAAGAAAGCACTACACATTTTTTTTTTAATACTGTCTGTCAGCCAAAGAATTTGCATTTGCAGTCCCAAGAATTGCCACACACAATCTCTGAAAATGACTGAAAATAGGACTTTTGGAAAACTCCTTTTAAAATTAAACTTTGAATCAATCTGTGTGCCACATGCACTGTATCACCTGTGTTTGGCGTCAGAGTGTGCACTCAGTGATTTTTAAAAAAAAATAATTTTCTTTGCAGGCTTCTGATTAGCCAGCATGGCCTACAGTTAGTTGGTTTGGCATGCTCAACAATGTGCTTTTGCAATTCCATGTGGACGAAGATTTTTTTCTAAGAAACAGAGAAAGAAAAAGAAAAAAAAACTTATATTTAAACAACCCTGCGTATGCGTGGACTAGGCCGTAGGTTTATATATGGCAGCCTACATAGCAACATTCAAATTTAAGCACCATGACTTATTTATTCCGCAATGCGTGAATAAGTCCTCATTGAAACACCGTATATAGAAATGTACATAAAACGAGTGATTGCAACAGATTTTAAATTGCTGTCAGAGTACAATAAACCAAAAAGCAGACGTTAAACGCATCGGCTAGCCTATAAAATGCATCTGCAGAATGTTCTAACCACTGACGCACACACACACACACACACACACACACACACACACACACACACACACACACACACACACACACACACACAAATCATCTTCATATACCAGAAGCTCCAAACTGTACACTTGGCAGGCACAAAGCTGCAATTTAAGGAGTGGCTTTGGTGAAATCTTTCCAAGCTTGTTCACTGTTACTCAAAAGCAAGCATAACGAGTTTCATGCTTAGGCTAGGTTCAAATTACAAACCACTTTGCTCAATTCAGATTTTTTGTCGGATCAGATTTGCACATCATGACAGTTTATATTTATAATTACAAGTGACTTTTAGGCTGCTTTAACATTACCAGCCTAAAAAGACTTACTGTAATTTGGATTTTTAAACACAGATCAGATTTTTTTCAGGGCTGTCTGAACAGGCGAACCTGATGTTTTTCAGATCGCACCTAAGTCACTTTGGTCCTAGATCGGATACATATTGGTCAGGTCAGAATTCAGGTGGCCTGTTGCCTTTGTGCATGTGTGGGGCACTCACTGAAATCGCATCCATTGTTCGAAATGACTGCGTGGTCGCACAAATACGGCGTGTTTAACCCAGATGTCATGAGAAAATACGTATTGATGCGCACGTGCCGTTTCAGGGGACAGAAGCATCCAGATTACACTGTAAAAAATAACTTGTAAATTTTACAGAAAAAAACTGGCAGCCAGAATTTTACCGTAAAAAATACGTTATTGCACTGTAAAAAAATAAGCCGTAAATTTTATGGTAAAAAAACAGCAGCTGTGGTTGGCAGAAGTTTACCATAAAAAAATAGGTAGCAACATTTTTGGTTGTACAGGATTACACTCATTATACTGTATATTCTATGGATTTTAATTGTTTCTTTTGTTTTTCAAGCCTGGCCAGGAATCGAACCCAGACCCTGGTGGTGCAAAACAACGGTGCTAACCGCAACACTACTGTGTTTGCTGTGCAATTGTTGTCGTACAACATTTGTGTAGCAAGCACAGTAGTGTAGTGGTTAGCACTGTCGCCTTGCACCGCCAGGGTCTGGGTTCGATTCCCAGCCAGGCTTGAAAAAAAAAAAAACTATTGAAATCCGTAAAATGAGTGCAATTCCGTACAACCTAAAAACATTGCTACCATATTTTTCACGGTAAACTTATGGCAACCACAGCTGCCGTATTTTTACCGTAAAATTTACGCTTTATTTTTTTACAGTGCAATAACGTATTTTTTACTGTAAAATTCTGGAAACCACAGCTGCCAGTTTTTTACCGTAAAATTTACGTTTATACACACCCACACATACAGAACTGTGACATGCTGGGCCATTACTGGGTCACACACGCATACGCACTGGACAAACAGAGGTGGGTCAGATGACCAGGAGATGTCTGACAGTTGAAATCCTGTTGAGAGCTGCAGTGAGGACACAAGCTGTTTAAACACTGGATAGGGGCTTCCTGTACATTCCCACACACACACACACACACACACACACACACACACACACACACACACACACACACACACACACACACACACATATATAAAATGCAGAAGGTTGTATTCTGCACTATTCCTGATTGTTTGAGAAGTCTGTAATAATACATTAATAAAACATTCCACTTCCTCCTTCACGCTTTCACTCTTCCTCTTACACACACGTACACGGACATTTACATGCACCTCTCTCTCTCTCTCATCTGCAGAATACAGCATAGTCCATTAGCATTTTTCTCAACATGTCCAATACAAACTGCTGTGGTTGGAGGGGAGAAGATGTGAGATTATGGACAGCAGCCTGACACACACACACACACACACACATACTGGTTTCCATGTCCTATGGGGACCAAGCTTCTGACCATCACCTGTGGGGACCACCCTTTCTAAAGATTCTAGAAGTACAAAAAAAATCAAGTACACTAACCATAGCTTTGTTAGCTCATACACGACTTCAAATATCCAAATAAATTAAGTAATGCTTTGACCATGCTATATGGGGACTTGAAAAAATC
>JAAGKR010005674.1:32393-48920 GCA_011419295.1 Clarias macrocephalus
AAAAAAAAAAAAACTATTGAAATCCGTAAAATGAGTGCAATTCCGTACAACCTAAAAACATTGCTACCATATTTTTCACGGTAAACTTATGGCAACCACAGCTGCCGTATTTTTACCGTAAAATTTACGCTTTATTTTTTTACAGTGCAATAACGTATTTTTTACTGTAAAATTCTGGAAACCACAGCTGCCAGTTTTTTACCGTAAAATTTACGTTTATACACACCCACACATACAGAACTGTGACATGCTGGGCCATTACTGGGTCACACACGCATACGCACTGGACAAACAGAGGTGGGTCAGATGACCAGGAGATGTCTGACAGTTGAAATCCTGTTGAGAGCTGCAGTGAGGACACAAGCTGTTTAAACACTGGATAGGGGCTTCCTGTACATTCCCACACACACACACACACACACACACACACACACACACACACACACACACACATATAAAATGCAGAAGGTTGTATTCTGCACTATTCCTGATTGTTTGAGAAGTCTGTAATAATACATTAATAAAACATTCCACTTCCTCCTTCACGCTTTCACTCTTCCTCTTACACACACGTACACGGACATTTACATGCACCTCTCTCTCTCTCTCATCTGCAGAATACAGCATAGTCCATTAGCATTTTTCTCAACATGTCCAATACAAACTGCTGTGGTTGGAGGGGATAAGATGTGAGATTATGGACAGCAGCCTGACACACACACACACACACACACACACACACACACACACACACACACACACACACACACACCTCTGGCAATTAATTCTCTGTGGGTATGTGGTGTGTGGTGCATGTGTGTGTTTTTGTAGCTGACAGTGGTGGTATAAAGTACAGATGGCAAAGCTTATGTCCACTTCCACTCCCTGCAGCAAGACTGCTGTGGATATCTGTGAGTGTGTGTGGATGCTGTGGATTTTCCCTGCCAAGGCAAGGATTACACATGACCTCTGACCTTGTGGAGGAGAACACTGTGGTCCCTGATGTCTCCAATTCACAATGAAAGTGTTGTCTCACCGGACCAAATGCATTTTTTTATTCTATTTCTGGCCACTGCTGCAGGCCTCCTTCTGTCCTATTCCATTCTTTGACCAATCCCACTCAGTTCCTCCAAGTTGTTGTTGTTGTTGGTGGTGGTGGTGGTGGTCTTTCGGCTGCTCCCGGCAAGAGGTCATCACAGTGGACTATCCAGTCCGCACAGGCTTGGCACAGGTTTTTACATCGGATGCCCTTCCTGCCGCAACTCTCCTATTTTATCCAGGCTTTGGACTGGCACTGCATCCAGTGGCTTGGCCACTCAAACCTTCTAGTAGTCTCACCAATTCCATATCTCCTGCAGGAGGATTGGTTAATCCCATTCACTTTTTCAGAAGGTTTGACCAGTCCCTCTCATTTTTACCAAGTTTTGACCAATCCCATTCACCCATACAAGAAAAGTAATCGATCCCACTCACCTTTGCAGGAGGCTTGACCAATCCCACTCACTCCTGCAACAAGTTTGAGCAAACCCACTCACTCTTGCTGAACCTGTAAAAATACCATTACCTTGCAGGAGGTTTGACGAATTCCAGTCACTTATGCAGGAGGTTTGACCAGTCCCATACACACTTGTGGGGATGTTTGACCAATCCCACTCACATTTGACCAAATTCCCATTTGACCAAATACCATGCACTCTTGCTGGACGTTTGAAGAATTCCAGTCAGGAGGTTTGACCAATCCCATTTACTCAAACCTTCTAGTAGTCTCACCAATTGCATATCTCCTCCAGGAGGATTGGTTGATACCATTCACTTTTTCAGAAGGTTTGACCAGTCCCACTCATTGTGGGAAGTTTGACCAATCCCACTCCCACTTGCAGGAAGTTTGACCAATCCCACTCACTCCTGCAGAAGGATTGACTAATCCAAATGACTCCTGCGGGAAGTATGACCAATTCCCATCATTCCTGAAGGGAGTTTGACCAAGCCCACTCACATTTGAAATTATGTTTGACCAATACCAATCAGTCCTGCAGAAAGTTTGACCAAGTCCACTCACTCTTGCAGAAACTTTGACCAATCCCATTCACTCTTGCAAGAAGATTGACCAATTTGATAACAGAACCATTAGGGTTCCACCCACACCAGGGACTAAATCAAGGCTGCTGATGTGCTACATTAAGAGAAGTGCCATACCAGTGAGGTACAATGCACACTAGGAGCCCGGTTTCACAGCAGACTAAAAGGCAGGAATATAATAATAATATATTTGTTTCTTGAGCTTTGAAATAAAATATCTGAATGCACTACAGCAAGGAGTCCGAGCAAGGATAGAAAGAGTTCAGAAATGTCCATAATAAACAAAAAATCCAACACTATAAAAAGCAAAGCACAAAATTTACGGAATGCAGGATGACTTCCTCAGGACTGAGTGAAGCTGGATGCAGATGGCAGGGCTTTTACACCGAAGCAATTAGGCAGGTTGTCAAAAAGGTAGATGGCGGAAAACAAATGTCCAATCCACATCAACATCAACGTCATGATGTGCATATGGTGTGGGAGTAGGGGTGTGGTTGAGCACAATGTGTGGGCTTCAAGAAGGTCTGGGTGATATCATGCATGAGCCCATGCCTGTGTGTGATTAAAGATTCTGCATGTATACGCTGTGTCCCTTGTAGTAAGCAACAAACAGTGCTTGTGCATGTAAAGCATCGAAAGGAAGGTCATTACATGATGTAAATGTAGTGCACCAAATGTCAGGTCCTCCTCGTGTGCTGCACCACCATTCCATCTCATTCCATCTTTTCACAGATTAATACATCAGATTCACATGACCTTCAGCGTTCGGTTCAGATTTGTGCTCCGCTCTCATTCCATCATTCTCTTTCATCTTTTCCATCCTTTCCTCTATTTTCTCTTGTCTTTCTTCTTCCATGACGATTTCAATTCCTCTCGACTCACCGCTCATATTTTGCTCTCTCTCTCTCTCTCTCTCTCACTCTCTGGAGAAGCTCTCATCATATTTCTTCACTCTCTGCATTCTTCTTCAGTCACTTTTTGTCTCTCAGTGGACAGTCTCTGATCTACAAGTCATGCCCTGTGAATGTCTGTGATCGATTTCGGTGTTGGAGAAAATGCCAGCATTAGGAGATGGGAATCGTAGGCAGAAATGTCACAGTCAGATTAGGACACACGGGACACTCTGCTCGGTGTCTCACACTCAATCTTACTAAGCACTTTTCCTACTGATACAGTGCTTCGGGTGTTTCAGCGCAAGAGACAATTTCATGGCCGCCAAAGTCGTTTCCATAGATGAACCAGAAAACTGCAAAAAGGGGGTCATTTCATTTACAATTTGGAAATAGTGAATTCAAATCGGCACCTGCACTGCACATTTATTAACTGACTTAGGACTCGGGAACAACGCAGTTTAAGCTTAAGGTTGGTCAGCAGTGTCTCTCTGAAAGCCCTGTGATTCGAATTTATAACTTTCTGTTTGCTGTATCAGAAGTTTAACCACTGAGATCCCGTTGCTCTTTTATAGCCTGTAATAAATAGCAATGAAGTAGTAACATGGCGAATCAGTGGGAGATCAATAGTAAAATATGCATCTGTCTTATACTGTATGCAGTAAGTCTATTTTATGTGTACGTGATAATGAACTTTGAAACTGATAGATAGATACAGTAGATAGATAGATAGAGACATGCAGAAAAAATAATTATATTAAATGTTATAAAAATCTAAGTTAACATGCCACTGAATGTATGTAAAATGGTTTATTAAAATACTATCATAAAAAAATACAAAGTTGGATCTGTTTCGACATCACTGAAAATCTTATGTTGGATATACAGTGCAGTATATCTGATATGTCATTCAGTCGGAATTCATGAAACTTTTTCCCTCGGCGATGTGTAGGATGCTCACTGACGTCAGGCAGCACCGGCAACAGCGGTATTTCACAGCAGTGCTACCAACACCTGCTTAAACAGCCAAAGCAAGACGTCTGGCTTTCTTTCTTAATCTGAACCTCAACAAATACAGCTGATTAACTGCTTGCCGTCCCCCGGAGCAAAATCCCAAGCATACTTTTGCTAAAATCACAAGCATTGTTTGAAATGAATGAGTGGTTGCACAAATACGTCATGTTTTAAACCAGATGGTGAGAGCGAGGACGTATTGATGTGCGCATTTGTGCCGTTTCAGAGGACAGACATGTTCAAATATGAGTCAGATAAAAGTCACTTGTAATTATCAATGTGAACAATAGAGACGTTCAAATCCAATCTGACAAAAAAAACAAAACAAAAAACAAAACAAAAAAAAAAAACGAACTAAATTGAACAATGTGGTTTGTAGTGTGAATGTATCCGATGCCTTCATGGTTCTAAAAGCGCAACGTTTCAACAGACAGACAGACAGACAGACAGACAGATAGACAGACAGATAGATAGATAGAAATACTTATTATAATCATTATTATGATAAATTCAACCATTACTTACAGTAATACAGACCTGATTTGATATAAATATCTCTGTAAATATATCCAACATAGTCTGGAAACGTAGCCTTATTTTTTATAACTGTAGAATTCCTAAGAAAGTCATAACTCATGAAATGGCCTGTATTACCATAATGGGGGAAAATGGATACACTGACCTCTGCACAATTCACTGCACAGACAGAGAATTCCTGCTGTGCTCGTTTTTCATCCTACTAATAAATCAGTGGCTTAAATTATCCTTAAAGCTTCAAAAGCCTAAAGAATGATCTGGACATGGACTTTCCTTTTTTAAGGAATTTCAACACGTCTATAGACAGGATAAGTCGAATACATCGAAGAAGAATGTATTTCTCGGCCTAAACTAATTTTTAATTTTTTTTTTTTTTTTACTTTTTTAATTAATTTTTTTTTTTTTTTTTTACTTTTCGGCCTAAACGACTCTGTGGCACTTTTGCATGCAGTTAATTTTGATGGTATAGTAAATACACACATTAATAATGCTTCCACTAAGGCCTCGAAGTAGCATATTTTGTCAATCATTTGTCTCTGTGGATCACCACAGTTGCTTATTGTCTGTCTTGTAAGAGAAGTATAATTAGTTTTACATTAGCGAAACCAAGAGAAGACTGGCTAACTGTTTTGCCACTCTTTATAAACTGTGGTGAGTAGCAAAGTGTTTTTAAAACGCAAACCCTTTGCCAGTTGGCTTACAGAAACAGAAGAGCAGATTGGGTTACACTCCTATCAGCAAGAACACGAATCGGAGGCTAGGAAGCTTGAATAAACATCTGCACGTCTGATTACTCTCTACGTCTGCGGCTACATGCAGATGGCAGAATCAAAAGTTGGCATCGACAGGATAAATCCATGGACACCACCTACTTTTTGTCCTTTTGGTATGATAATAATAAAAGTAGTTCCATGAACATAATGAGTTCTTTAGTGACCTTCCCAGTCACTAGATTCACAGTACGAACATGATACAATTACGTAAAAGCAATAAGGTCAACATAGGACAGAAATATATTAAAAATAATAATATTAATAAAAAAAAATCCAGACATGGTTCCATGGATATACAACCGTGGAATCACGCAACAGAAAATTCACGCTCTGCCTACTGTGTTCCTAATAAAGTGGCCAGCGCAGAGCAGAAAATTTGAACATGTAAGTCTCGTGAAATTACTAATTAACCTAATATGATATTTTAGCTATATACTTAAGCTTCCCATTCCATCAAGATGTTACCCTATAGCATATTACGGTAGATTCTCCAACCTGACATCTTATGTATTTACAGAATCATAATAAAAACCGCTCAAGGGCGAAGGATGGAATAATAAACCTCACTTTAATCTTTAATGTAATGAGTAGCTTGGGAGGGACCACAGTTCATAGTTGTAAATTGCAAAGAAATATCTTATAATAGATTGTGTTGCTTTTAATTAACTTCTGAAAGGTTCATAATTAACAATCTGCACCAGAGACGAGATAACAAATGAACTTGCTTATCACACATATTTTTTTTAAATATTATTATTATTATTTTTTATCTCATTACATGGAAGCTAAAAGAGACTGCCAATAATAGATTGTGTTGCTTTTGAAGCATTTCTTAGCAATTTATGATTAATGATTTGCATTAGTGCTAACTAAATATGCTGCTTGGGATATATAGAAATGTTCCTTTTAAACAAAGTGTGTGTGTGTTTGCGTGTGTATCACCTGGAAAATTGAACAGCAAATAATGAGGAAGGAAATGTAAAATAAGAAGAGATTTTTCAATATTGTCGAAAAAAAAAAAGTCCAAGAATGGCATCGTTGCTTTTTTGGCACACCTCAGGTCTCTTTCATTCTCTCTCTCTCTCCTTGTGATGAGGTGATAATTAAAGTAGTTAAATGGGTAGCTGTGATAGGACTGTGTAAATGAAACACCCTGCTCTCAGCTATACCACACACACACACACACACACACACACACACACACACAGGAGGTAATAGGCAGTCCTGTTGAATAATCTACATTTTGCTCATATTTAAATATACACCCAGTGTCCACTTTATTAGGTATACCCCTACATCTAATCAGCCTATCATGTAGCAGCAGCACGATACAGGAAATAAAAAAATAAATTAAAAAATCATGCGAGTCAAAAGCTCCGGTTAATCTTCATTTCATTCAAACTGAATTGAATTTGAAATTGAAATCAAACATCAAAATGAAGAAATAGTGTGATCTCTGTTATTTTGACCGTGGCATTGTTGTTGGTCCTAGATGGACTCGTTTGAGTATTTCATAACCGGCTGATCTCCTGGGATTCTTACTCAGTGGTGTGAAACATAAAAAGAGATCAGAGGAGGACGTCCTCTCCTTTTTACTCTATAGGAACTAATAATAATCATTCTTTACAAACGTTCTGAGCAGAAACGCATCTCAGAAAAGCATGCGCCAAACTTAGGTGACTGGGCTACATCACATTCCACTCCTGCCAGCCAAGAACAGGAATCTAAGGCTATCGTGGGCACAGATTCACCCATACTGAGTAGAAAAAAAAATTCTACTGTAGGTAGGGTAAGAAAAAAATGTTGCACACTTCAGTTGCACAAGATTTTATTCAATCGCATTTAGCTTTGATTACAGCAAACAATGCTGTGTCCAGTTCATGTGTGAAAACGATTCCTCGTGCTCCCAGAGCCGCTGAATATGCCCGTGCCATCGGGGAAGAATAACTCCATAGATGTGATCACCTGGTCATTCAGTACATTCAGGTCATCGGCTGACAGCAATGTTATGTGGCAATAAAATGAAGAGTCTAGACCTGACCAACCAAAGCAACCCCAGATCATAACACTATACATAATAATTAGTGAATAAATACCATTACAGAAGAATATTTACTTGCCTGTAAAGAAAGCGACCTATTACATGACAGACCAGTTTTCAGATGGGGAAAAAAAAAAATCAATAATGTCGACTGCTGGGTTTTGCATGAATATAGAAAGGAGCGAGTGTGACCAAGTTACCAAAAGAACTCATATTCTCCAGCATGCTCAGTAAAACCTAACAGCTGTTTTATTTACAGTACTGTGCAAAAGTCTTGGGAACATCCAAACAAAAGTCATATGCAATGATGCTTTTGAAAACATTAAAAGAAACTTCTATAAAAAGCACTAACAATAAACAGTCAATATTTGGTGTAGAAACTCTTTGCTTGAACATAAGCGGTAGTGTTCGATACAGATGTGTGCAGTATTCTAAGTAAAACAGCTGTTAGGTTGTTGTTGTTTTTTCAGACATAATAAACTTGTATAACAAAATGTGTACTACAGATAATATGGCGCCTAATATGGCAAAACCCAGGAGTCTATATTCTTGATTTTTTTTCCCCTTCTGAAAACTGGTCTGTCAGATAAAATGTCGCTTTCTTTACAGGCAAGTAAATATTCTTCTGTTATGTTATTTATTCATTCATTTTAGTGTATCTTTGTAGGGAATGGTTTTGCACATAAATCTTACAGTATATAACAATTTTTTTTACTACAGATAATATGGTGCCTAAGACTTTTGCACAGTACTGTATATATTTTTAATAAATACTTTATCAAACCCCAAGGAGATTACTTTTCCTGTTTTTCTCTTTTTGCTTCATCTTTTTTTTTCTACGGTTAGTAAGAAAAAACAGAAAGTGTCTTCCTAACCACTAATAGCTTTTCTTCCCATTTTCCAAGTCTGAGATATGTCAATATTTTTTTTTACATTTGGTCTATTTTGATTCAACAACATGACTAGTTACAAGAAACAGTTCGAATGCGAGTGATTTTGAAATTTTCATGCCTTAAATACAATTTCAAGTCTTTTAAATTTGCTAATAAATGTATGACTATTTTTATTTATTTACTTTGTTAGCAGGGGGTGCAAACTTTTGCCACTCCAGTGTATCCTGTAAAAATTTCTTAAAAAAAAAAAAAATTTTTTAGTAATTTTTTTTTTTTTGGTCATTCCTCATAAGGAATGATACTCACACTCATGCACATGCATACACACACACACACACACACACACACACACACACACAGTGGTCAATAATGTGTCATTCTGCTATCCATTAGCTTCTCTGGAGATGAAACCTTTTCTCTTCACCTCTTGTCCTCTTTACAGTATCTGTACCAAAACAACATTGGCACACACACACACACACACACACACACACACACACACACACACACACACACACACACACACACACACACACACACACACACACACACACACACACAGTCCCTTCTGTCCCTCTGGCTCTGGCTTCTTACCCAGAATGCCATTTCCTATGCCCGATATGATCAGCACTGAGGCCCCGGAGCACTCTGTGTTCTTTTCTCATGATTCCCGGGTGGCACAGTGGGCACGCCTACCGAGCCAGGATTCTCACAGCATGGCTAATGAGAATTTACATGCTTTTATAATCGAATTACACTAGCATAAATACTCCGTCAAATCTGCCTCATTAAGGCACTTATTTAATATCAGAGAAGAGTTTTCTTTATTTATGAAGAAATAAAGCTTCATGAATTATTCCGGTTTACATCAGTAGCGTGATGTAATCGGCGCATAAAATGGGCAGCGTTAACATTTCTGCTGAAAATCACATCTAAGCTAGATAAGAAGTAACTCTGGAAGGGTTCTGGAATTAGCATTCTGTGTGTGTGTGTGTGTGTGTGTGTGTGTGTGTGTGTGTGTGTGTGTGTGAGGGTGTCGTAGGTAAATAGGGGAAAAGAGAAAGAATAGTTCGCAGTGGAGTTTTAAAGAGGCAAAGCTCTTTGTTCTGTTCCCTATTTCCTATTTTCTTTTCCTTCGTCTCTCTGATGTGACAGTTCGGTCTTACTCGAGCGGGTTTTACCAAGTCGCACTCCGCCGTAGCTCCGAGTGTTCCCATGACAACCAAAACATTGTCCACGTCCACCGGAATCAGAGTCAAACACTCAGCATGGCAACCTTAGGAGTTTCTAGTTCCCCAGATGCTAGACAGGAGCTCGCGTGTGTATTCATGCGCGTGATTTCCAGACATCTCAATCAGGTAGACAAATCCCAGTCTTAATTAACGGCGGTTTAATCAGAGCTGTTCTGCTGAAACTGTGGAACAAAGGCGAATAGAGACGTGCCATTGTCTAACATTAAATTGTACATCTATGGAGGATATATTTACATGGACTCATTTTATCCACTCGATTGAGGCAGGATGCAATCTACACATGCAGTTAAACAGCTAATGGCTAGATTAAGTAAATCCTGTACTGACTTTATTACAGTCTTAAAGACAGGACCTTTTATGCTTGGCTGCAAGGTACACAAGTGGCCATTCACAGGACAAGTGGAGGAGAACATTGTTTTTCACTTGCTTGAATTTTGTTGGCTGCTATTTAACATTCCATCCAACCATCTAGGATCCTCTGTAGTCCAACTAGGAACCGTGGAGACCAATGGTGAAAATAGTATTTATTCCCATTTTAACGATTGGGGTAGGACCTCCGGTCAACATTCAAGCACACATTCACACACTACAAGCAATTTGGGAACGCCAATTAGCATAATCTGCATGTGGGAGGAAACCGGAATACCTGAGGAAACCCACCAAGCACAGGTAGAACATGCAAACCCCATGCACACAGACCTTGAGGCGGCAATCAAACCCGGACCCTATAGGTGCAATGTGACACTGATGATCACTAAGCCACCGTGCCACCTACTGTACGTACAGTATATAACATTACAGGTGGAAAAAAGAGGTTGCAATTCCAACAGGGCTGTGAATATACTAGTATGCACTGGACATTAGAAATGAAAAGAATGTTAAACTGTCATACCTTCATTTATCCATGTGATATGACTGGCCAAAGTAGCCACTGCTTTAGAAAGGAGTAAAATATTGGGCATGCATCCAGCAAAGAAAATATCGAAATAAATAGAATCAGCCCATGCATTATTAAACCCCTGGAAGGATAGTGCTGAACTGTCAATTTTCTGAAAGAAACAAAAAAATATATACAATAAACAAGCATGGTTGAGATCACTTCAATGCTTGTGCTTTACAGTATAAATTGCATTGTGAAAGATTCTACAGCAAAATTCATAGCTGTGTTTCATAGTGAAATTAAAAGCATTTGCACGTGTACAATGAGGTCAGACTTTGGAGCAATGAAAAAAAAAAAGTAATGTTATCATGTGATGAGTTCAGACTGAACCTATTCCAGAGTGGTGGGTACATCAGGGTAAGAAGGGAAGCACATGAAGCAATAAACCAATCATGCATAGTGTCCACTGTACAAGCCTCTGGAGGCAGTGTGATGATCTGGGGTTCCTTTAGTTGCTCAGGTCTAGACTTAGCAACGCTATGTGGCAATAAAACAAAGTAAGCTGACGACCTGAATGACTGAATGACCAGAGTATCACAAACATCTAAGGAGTTTTTCCTTTCCTGATGGCACGAGCATATTCCAGGACTCACATTGTGAAAAAAAAAAAGTGTTTCTGGGAGTGTGAGGGATCATTTTGATACATGATCTGGCCAGCTAAAGGTGGTTGCAAGATATACAGTACTGTAGTATATTTGAGACTTTATGAGTAGATTACAGTATGTGCATAAACCCACGCAGAACAATCAACCATCTATATGCTCATTTAATGAATAATAAAAAGGCAGTAAAGGCTGTTACTTAGCAGGTACTGTAGTGTTCGAGAAGTAGCAGAAAATGCGCTACAGGAACCCTAAATTTATAATAATATAGATGTAATTGACTGCTGATGGAAAACTCGGAAAGTTCAGTTTGTTCTCAAACACTGAAAACTACGCTGACGTTCTTTAATTCTGATCTGATTTTTACCCGTACACAACATTTAATTAAAAAAAAAAAATAAATCCATCGTGAGTAAATGAACGCTGAATATGAATGTCTGGTGCTTGGGTGCATTCAATAAAACAAGGAATGCATCCTCTCACATGTTATTGCTCCTATATCCATTAATATTTATTATTATTTTTTTTTTGAATGCTCATGGTTTTATGAAAGCAGATTAAACTCCAAGGACATGTTTTGGTTATTCAAGGGTGAAGTTAAACTGATTTGGTCTTTCTTTTATTACATCATAATTTGCACTGAGTAACATGTAAGAAAAGTTGCAGAAATTCATCGGTGGATGTACAGTATAACTGTGTGTTTGTGTGCGAGTGTGCGAATTCGGATGAAATCCAACCACCCATCATTTGTTCATATCAGACTGGATCCAACATCCATCCCCGCGCCGCGCTTTTTCGATCCATATGGGACATGGGTCTACCGTCTAATCGCTCACATATCAGCCTAGCATAGTCATTACAAGCCATTAAAACAAGGTGAAACGGAAATCGGCTTTCCCGGAACGCCAACTCTATTAGCTGATGGCCGAATGGCTGATGCGAGCAGGCGCGTGTAGCATGTCATCACTCCTCGCTGTGGTGTGTCATCACTTTCCACACAGCTATTCTCCACTGCAGCGTGCTTATTAATGTTTCAGAGCACGAGCCGGGCGCCTTGACAGAGACGTGGATGGTTCGTTGTCTGTACGGAGAGTTAATGCACGCGGAGGTGAAAGATGCTCTTCGGATGTTTGATAGAGCTTTGTCAGCTCCTTGAAGGTGTTATAAAACAACAGTGTGTCCCTTAGAGTAAGAAATGGCCATGCACTGAGAGAGAATGCGTGTCTAGTTGGTGTTTGCAATGTTTCACAGCACACCTGATGAGAAAAGATATTGCTCATGCTCGGGGAAATTTTCCTTGGTCGGAGAAAAGAAAAGGCTGTACGTGAAAGGAAAAAAAGACAGAGAGGAGAGAGAGAGAGAGAGAGAGAGAGAGAGAGAGAGAGAGACTCTAATGGCTGCCTCGCTATAATCGGTCAGCAGTCTTGGGAGAGCCATAAAAACACCCATAAAAGTAATAATGGCTTCACTGAGGACAAATGAAAAGAGAAGTGAAATCGATGCAGGGAGGACGGAGGAAAGAATAACTCCTGTCTCGCCTTCGTTCGACAGCTGCTGGCGACGACCTTAAAGTACAGACGTAGAAGAAAAAAGGGAATTTCTTCATAGATTAGATCGATTAAGCAGCATAAATAAATTAAATATAGATTAAACAACACAGCGTGTCTGTTTTCTAGAGATAAATTTTGACTTTTTTTTTTTTTTTTTTTAATCAAAGTGTAGGACTTTTAGTTTGGTGACAATCAAAAAGAGAAAGTTGGATACTTTTACAACATGCTAATGTACAGTAGTTCGATGAGGTACAGGGTGTGGCTCAGACAGCATGGCTGCCTCATAGCTCAAGAATGGCTGGGTTGATCTGGCTCGGAGTTTTGGATGTTATCTATGTGTCCTGTTTATTCTCCGGTTTTCCTCTGACCTCTAAAAACATGACAGTAGGTTGACTGGCCAGGCTAAATACAGTGTCTGGCTGTTTATAACATCCATTGCAATCCAGACCAGGATACAGCACTTACCCAAGATAAAGGTTACTAACACCATATGATATTGTATGAGGAATTTTGATGTTTTTTAATGCATACAACTCTTTTTATAGGTTTATAGGTTAGGTGAGGTTTAATGTCTATTTATTTCATGTTTTACTTCATTTACATGTCAATCATTTTCAAAATGTTTTGACTGTGACTATAATTATAGTGTTGGAAATTGGCTGGAATAATAATAATAATATTTTTAAAATAAGATTTTTGTTTTCTTTTCATCAGGAAGCCTGATTTATGCTAACATATTGAATGTTTCAATCCATAAAATGTAGCGGTCTTGTCCAAATGAGAACCCACGTCGATAAAAAGAAGACATGCTGATAATTCCACAAGCGCTGTCCGATTCCGCTTTCAGATGATTGGCAGAGATCATTATTGTTCAAAAATTATTTAACAATTCATATATTCAAAGACTATATATTCGGCAACTGCTTCTAATTTGTTTTTGATTCTTTAGGCAGGAAGCTGCTGTTAAATAATAAAATGTTAGAATGAAAAAAAAAAAATTTAAAGGATGGAACATACATTAAAATGGGAAAAAAGAATCCTAAAACTTTTCACACGCACGCAAATACTGATGTGCTGAAAATATTGATACAGTTCACACACGCGTTCACACTCGAAAGTCAGGTGCAATGTCAAGCTAAATGGGGAATTTTAGACAGACAGTCTCATTAACACTTAAAAACATTTGCATAAAGGAAAAAAGCTGCTAATTCATAATGAGAAGCAAAAGTAGAGTTTCAGAAAGTTTTGGATTGACAAGCTAGCCCTTACTGCACTTATTATACCTAGTGCAATGTTGATAGGTGTAATTATCATCACTGTCATGAATATTATCACCCATGTTACTATCTGTGGTTTCACTGTAAGCAGATGGTGAAGACAAAGCAGCTATTTCATTTTTTCCCCCCCAAGATGTTCACAGGATGGTAATAATAAATCCTTGAAAAAAAGTGATACATGATCATATGCTATATTTGGTCATATTTGAAATTCATGATAACATCTTTGCGTCGTCATCCTTTCACGTTTATTCATACTTTCCGGTCTAACCCATTTTGCATGTCCCTGTCACACGGTTATAAAATAATATGGATGTTTATTAAGGGTTGTTTATATTCATTGGGTGTAATTGCTCATCGTGTTATCCTAGAATTAAGTTAGCTGATCAAGTTTAATACGATGGATCGGCAGCTAGCCGTCTGTCTGGGAATAAGATGATGGAATACGTCTCAAGGCAATGAAGAGATGGCACTAATATTTCATTCGAGCTCATTTGTGTAATTGAGAGTTGAGGAATGCTTACACAGTATTGTCAGAGTTGACTCTGGCACAAATTTGTTGTTTATTTAAAAGACACTGACTGCACTGCGGGCCGTACATGAAGTCGGTGAATTAAGTTTTAAAAAATGAACATAATTGCTTAAAAATGCTTTTAATGTAGTAATGAACGAATGAGTTAATACAATATGTTATTTTCAAACAACGCTCCATGCTCGGGTGAGGCCAAAAGTGTATTTGAGCATAAAACTACGAAGACTGAAAATTACTGAAACTGAAACTGTCAGACCAACAGGTGCTGAAAATGGTACTACTCCTCTATGGGGCTGTCTAGTGGCAAAGCACCTTAGTGTCAGGAGATTGCAAGATATAAATCTGGACTATGACACCACCATCCATGTGCAGGAATCTTAGAGAGCAAAATTGGTTCTCTGGGAGGGAGGGACAGCATTACTGTCTGTCCTGTCAATCAAAGGAAGACTAGTCAGCTGCAGGTGTCTGTGAGCTGAGGTATGTGGAACAAGACAGGTATCACATTTCTTAACATGTCTTATGCTAGACTTTGGATACCTTGTAGGGAGCATGCATTCACCTTCACCCCTGATTAGCATTTACTTACCCCTGACTAGCATGTATCCACCTCTGAGTAGCATTTACTCACTCCAACTAGCATGTACCCATCAGTGATTAGCATTTACTTACCCCGGCTAGCATGTACCCAACCCTGACTAGCATGTACCCACTCCTAACTAGCATTTACTCACCTCTGACTAGCATGTACCTACCCCTGACTAGCATTTACTCACCACTGACTAGCATGTACCCACCCCTGACTAGTGTTTTCCCACCCTAACTAGTATTTATTCACCTCTGACTAGCATTTACTTACTGCTGACTAGCATGTACCCACCTCTGAGTAGCATTTACCAACCCTGACTAGCATTTACTAACTCCAACTAGCATGTGCCCACCCCTGATTAGCATTTACTCACCCCAACTAGCATGTACCCAACCCTGACTAGCATGTACCCACTCCTGACTAGCATTTACTCGCCTCTGACTAGCATGTACTTAATGCTGATTAGCATTTACTTACAGCTGACTAGCATGTACCAACTCCTGACTAGCATTTACTCACCTTTGACTAACATTAACACAGCGCCTTATATGGCACTCACTGAAATGCAAATGTACCTTGACACACAAATTTAACCCGTTCTGGAGGCGACTTCTTGAGGTGAACATGAATATAATAGGAAATAATGTAAATGCAGCTAATCTATTCCAGCTACCTAAACATATCACCAATATTAACAATTTCCAAATCTCAAATTATATTTTTCCAAGTAAAACAATAAATATGTAAAGTATTAAATAAATAGACAATAAAACTACCTTGACCTTAATTTATGATTCTTCTTGGCATAAAAAAACAGAACTGACAGTGGCTCTCTTTACTTCTTGCTACCGTCCTTGCTAACATTCCTGGGAGCCATGGAGATATGTCATCACTAAATCTTGTACATAATGAAAAAAAATATATATATATATATATATAAAACACCAAAAAATGCTTCGCATGCCGAGACAAATTTCTTGTCAAATTTCAGGTTGGCGAGGCGTTCGTATTTTCATCAAATATTTCTTACACTTGAGGTACTGATACTGGCACTTGTCAGATACAGTACCAAATGTGTTTTTTTTTTTTTTTTGGCCGATTAAAGGTTTAACTTCGCTAAAGTTATTCTTGGAGCAGCCTCTCGACAGCTCTGGTTGTGCATATTGTTTTGCCAGATCAAACCTTAGTGTATTGCGTTACATTATCGGCATTTGTGGTACCTCAGCTATTGTGACCGATCTTATTATCTCTTGTATCAGCCAGTTGATTGGTTAAAATTTGATAACATTGACATACAAAGAATTTTGATGCATGGAAATGGTAAGCCCCCACCTGCTGATGCTGGCAAATGACCGCGAACATAAAAGTGAAAAAGGAAACAACATAATATAAATGAATATTCACAACACAAATTTTATCATAGTTATAGCCAGGAAGTGATGTCATTTACAGTTTTTATAATATTAAACTTTTATTTAATTTTTTCCTCATTTAAATGTGTAATGGGTTGCTCAGTTCTTTGGTGGCTGATGTAAGATTAGGAGCAATATCAGGACCATA
>JAAGKR010005675.1:0-48920 GCA_011419295.1 Clarias macrocephalus
TCATTATCTGACACATTGCACTCTCATAAAGCTACATGAAAAGAAAATTAAGATTTATTGCCGTTTTAATTATAATGCAACATGATCAATTATTGTAGCTGATAGGGGAAAGTGAAGCCTTAAGTATGTCTGTTGTATGCTTTCTTTTGTATCATTCTTTTGTATCCATGATGATGAACCAGGCTGAATTCATTATAATTCCTTGATGTCCCACTGTGCTTGTCAGTCCCCCGTGGCGGGTATGCTGACAGAGATAGCATCGCTTTGCCTTCGCTGGGGTCACATAAATGACGGCGTCTTTTGGCACCAGCTCTCGCTGCTGCAGCTTTGAGTGGCTGGATGAGATTTTTGTCTTGTCTAATGAACATCAAAGTGTATTAACCAGTCATGGTTGCTTAGATCTGTGTGTAGTGCGGATGTATTAACAAAAAAACCTTTTGTCTGGCAGTACTTGCTGCTGACAGCGAGGCTCTTCACTCAAATGTGGTCTGCACTTTATTCTACCGTGTACACAGCTGTGAATACATTTCTATCCCCTGTATTAGCTTTAGCTTACACATTGTTCTTAAAGCAGCCTTCACGAGCTCAAAGGATTGCCTAGAAATGATGTGCATTTATTTATTTTATTTCCTGACCAGATAAGTGCACATTATCGGCTGTATTTAGACTTAAGTTTAAAAAGATATTTACAGTATTCACATGGGGAAAGAATGGGGGTTCTTTATGTTTAGAACTAGGTTTTACAGGTGTTTAACTTATTTATTTTTCGGCACGTCATGCGGATTATTAAAAATTACTTCAAGCAGGTACTAAAGAACCCCGATTATCCAGAGAGAACTTAATCTTGAGCTTTCATCTGTGTGTAGTTCATGGCCATGGTGGCATGGTGATAAAAAACATGAAAGGGGGAAATATACAGTACTGTAGTTTGAACCACACCAGAATTTTGGCCCCTTTTCAGCTCACTCAGCAATCAGGGCTTCTTTTGGGCAAACGTCCATAGACACACTCAGCTTACTGTGCAAGAGAACAAGCGCGGGACACAGACATCTCATTAATACAGTAGTACCAATAGGTGTCAGGTCTGCCATTTTAATCGTTTTGTCCTCATACAGTAAACCAATGCTTTGCTGCAGATTCCCTCTCAACTACATGTCCACTAGTTACAATCTACTCAATATTCAACCCAAGTGAATTCAAACAAATGCTTAAACAGTAAACTACAGTTTTCTTTTAAAGAATTCAAAGGCAATTCATCTGCCAGTGGCATAAATTCAGTACGTGTCCTCTTCATGACAGCAAAGGCTTTAAGCCCCAGAGTTGTGTGATCTCTGCTTGTGTGTCCTCTGTTCATTTCCTGTGCTTGGACTCTTTAGGATGCTCATGAAGTCTTTCGAAGTCTCATGCACTATTTGCTGGTTTATTCTTTAGTTGGCGGCACGATGGTGTAGTGGTTAGCACTGAGGCCGTGCACCTTCATGGTTGAGGGTTTGATTCCTATCTCGGGGTCTGTGTGCATGGAGTTTGCATGTTCTCCTCGTGCTTGGTGGGTTTCTTCCAGGTACTCCGGTTTCCTCCCACAGTCTAAAGACATGCAGCTTAGGTTAATTGGCGTTCTCATAATTGCCCGTAGTGTGTGTTTGTGTGTGTGTTCATGCCCTGTGATGGATTTGGACCCTGTCCAGAGTGTACCCCTTCTTGTGCCCAAGATCTCCTGGGATAGGATCCAGGCCCCTGTGACCCTGTACAGGATAAGCGATATAGAAGATGAATGCTCTGTGGACAGTTTTTTTTTTTTCGTTATTACTCTTTCCTGTCTATTGGTCTTGATTTTTGATCGCCAATTTACTATTTGCCTTGATCTTAATTACAAAGCTTCTGTACACAAATCTTTACTCTCTGTCCGAGTCTACCAAGTTACACTACCTTCAGTAGGGATCATCAAGTTTGGAAACTGCTAGAAATAACTGCACCTCACAGAGTCTCTCATGATGCCAGTGGCTGATCCTGACATACCTCTGATGCTGTGGTTCCTTTCACCATACCAACCTGCTTGGTTATCCTGATGTTCTTCTTGCCACACACCCTTTGCAGCTGCTGGTCTCACATTCTAAAAATTTGCATTTGCCAAAAAACATTTTATTCCAAAGTCTAATCCTTTTCCTCTATGGATAATCTTACCTGGTTAGATGCTTTATTGTACATCTTCTAAGCAAACATCTTTACTCTTTTATCCCTGTTTAACCTCACGAACTGGTCTTATCTTGAAGAGCATGCATTCTCTTTGGAGTTTGTTTTATCTAAAGGTATTTTTTCCCTTATGTTTTCCTCTCATCGTCTGTGTGCAACTTATGTGCAACTCTGTGTTGCTCATTAGGCTTCTAAGTATAAGTTTGTATCCAGATTTCTGTAAAGCTGCTTTATGAGCTTGTCTGTTGTTGTTATTCCCTTCAGATTGCAGATATTTATCCAGACGATGTGATTTAATCAGTTCTCAAATGTACACTTGTATACAGACAATATACATTTTAGGCCAATCTATGAATTTCAAAAATGTTATGTAAGTTTAATAGTAACAAAACACTTTAATTAAATCATGCTTTCAAGAGACATGAACCCACACACACACACACACACACACACACACACACACACACACACACACACACACACACACACACACACACACACACACACACACACGTGGTATTATCTTCTCCACACCTCTCCTTCCACTACCAAGGAACCCCTGAGGCGATGCACCTTCAGTGTGAAACAGATCGGCTGAACTCTCTGTTCTCATCAGCGTATGCAGCTCTAGATCAGAGATAAATGACTCCTTTGTGCTTTGTGCAAATAGCACCGCGGTTATTTTGTAAGGGGCCTGGAATCATGTTTCGTACAGTAGAGGTGTGGCTGCTGCTTTGTCCTCTCCCTTCTTCTACTTATTTCATGCCTTCTTTGTGTAAGAGGCAAGACTGATCAGTCTGTGACAAGGACATATACAAGAATCCAGGTCGGGGTAGAAAATAGGCTATCAGCATTCTCAAATTAAAACTTGGCTGAGCCAGGAAATTAAATACTCAGAAAGGAAGAGTTTATTCCTGTGCAAAATATATTGTTGGCAAAAAAAGGAACCAGAAAAAGAAAAACTAAAGACAATAATAAGACCAAAGATATTTTATTTAATGCAAAAAAAATGTTTTTTAGTAAACACACATAGTCAAACAGTTGAAAAAAAAACAACAACAATATATTTTTCACCAGCTTTTGGGAGCCATAGTGTCTTTCACTGCAATACTGCATTTATGAAAGAAACTGAAACCGAGGGATAACTCTACAACACTCAAGAGATGCCTGATGCCTTTCTGTATAAGAGCCATGAGATACAATCCACACGGCACTGCAGGGAGCTGTTTCATTCTCTACACCTGCTTGCAGTCACCACGTCATGTTCTACAATCAAAAAAAATAATAATAATCTGATTTGCAAACAAAACATGATATTAAATTATCTAATCAGTTACAATTTTTTTGGTGCTAATATATCTTTTGGCCAAAAATAGTATTTCACATAGCTTTTGAATATTTTCTATATGATATGCTTTCTGAACTAGCTAGACATTTAGGGTTGAGTACAATTAATTTGTTCTTATTTAAAATTTATATATATATATATATATATATATATATATATATATATATATATATATATATATATATATATATGTGTGTGTGTGTGTGTGTGTGTGTGTGTGTGTGTGGTGTGTGTGAATTTTAGCTCCATATTTGGACACATTACTCAGACTTTTCCTCAAGTCCAGTTCCTCTGTAACTTTTCCACCCCTGCCCATTACTACAGTAACTCTGCATTTTTGTTATTAATGCATTATGGCGAAGGGTTTAGCATGTATATCTACTTAGTGACAATAAGACCATCTGTAATTAAGATTTTTGATATAAATCAGGTCTTTCTGCTCAGAATAGCAAATACATTAAACAGAAAAGTTACATTTGACATTAGCCAGCAAAACCCCTTAATTCTGTCATATGTTTATGCTGATGGGATAATGTGCTGAGGATGTGATGTGGTTACTCATGTATCACTGAAGCTTAAATAATTTAGTTCCGGTGCACACAAAATGTAGGGGGTGTTCACTCTGTGCCACGGCTGTCAGCCATAAGCTCAATAAATTTACAGTGTGGGCAAGAAAGAAATCAGCCCCAGCCACAACTCAGCCATTCTGTATATTTGTATTTATGGCCATTGGGGCTGCTGATGTATTCAGTTCCACCAGAAAAATCCACAATAATCCATTATGTATTAATTGTGTGTACGAATAGTGTAAATAAACTGTGAGATATGTGAATGAAAAAATAAATTACCATTATAATTTTTTCCTTGGGGAGGCAATCTGCCAACTGTTATTACAGTAACTTGTACTGAATTAGCCACTTACAGATTAGTGAAAAGTGTATGTGCTTGATTACCTCTTCACAAGATGTGGCCTTGGAGTTTTTGTCTATAAAGTTACATACTTTGTGGTTTCTCCATGGATGAATGTAGATCATTTTGTGGCTCAGGCCTGGTGTTCAGTTTATGATCAAAATGCTCCGACTTTAATAAACCATCCTTAAGTATGTTTCAATATGATATATCTGCTGAGTAAATGCATAAGAAACTTTTTTTGCTATCACACATTTTGTGAATCCAGAAGTAGTTATTACAAGCATTTAGTGTCCAGAGTTAATACATAAGGTGAAAATAAGACTAGCGAAAGTGGCAGTGTTTAACAATATACATCACCCATTTAGTTCGTCTTTTGGAAATATGGTAGTAAGATTGATGTATAGATGGTATACACGTGCATATGCATATATACACACACATAGAAAAAAAACACACTAAACATATTACCTCATCAGCATACTATATAGCAATACCAATGCTATCATTTGTCAGGCAGTGACACATTAAGATACAGCACTCTAGGATGTGTGCTCTTGTGTGTGTTGCTCCTCATGATGTATGGTTCTTATCATCTGTTGTACATTAAGCATATGATAGATTCCTTTAACACACTGTCAAGTCAAAAGATTTACAGGTGTGTGTGAGTGAGTGTATAAGAGTGTGTGTATCTTTATCTGATGTAGCAGAGCTGAATCTCAGGGATTTCACTGTGTAACACCTGCACATATCAGTCATGCATGAAAAATGGGGATCCTTGTCCTGTCTCTTTCATTTTGTTCTTTCTCTTTCAGTATTGCCATCAGTCTTCTGTAAATCAGTGTTTCTTTCTCTTTCCTCTTCTCGCTCTATCCTGCTTCTTTCTCTCTATATATCTCAGACTTATAGTTTTGTTCTCTTTCACTTTCTCCATCTGTCACTGCTTCTGTCTTTATCATTCTCTCTCTCTCTCTCTCTCTCTCTCTCTCTCTCTCTCTCTCTCTCTCATGCATCAAAGTTTGTTGGATTTACACCAAAATATTTGGAAGCAGGAACATATTCTGGGGCTGGTGTTGTTTAGAGCAACTTATCTTTGATGTTCACTATTCAAATAAGATGTACTGTACACTGATCAACCATAACATTAAAACACAAAACATTATGCCCAGTATTATGTAGATTCCCCTTGAGGCATTGGAGTGGATCAACCCGTAAGGGCATGATTCCACAAGACCTTAGCACAGGGGTGTTAGCAGCAGATCCTTGAGGTGCCGTTGGCTGCTCGTGGAGCCTCCATGGATCATACTTGACCACACATTCCATGGGTGGTTGGTCAGACTGAGATCTGGAGAATCTGGAGATCAGATTGGAAATCTTGAACTCTTAAGACTCATACGCACCAGGCCGTGATGCACCTGGTGTTCTGGTGCCTTTATACCAGTGCCAGTATTGACTTTTTTCAGAAATTTGTGATACATTGGCTCATCTCTGAGATCGGACCAAACAAACTTGCCTTTGGTCCCCACAGGCATACAGTAAATGAGTCTTGGGTGCCTATGATCCTGTCACCAGTTTACTGGTATATAATGCAATTCACAATATACCATGTACAGTGGAGCCCTGGATTGCGAGTAACTTGGTCTGCGAGCACTTTGCAAGACAAACAAAATTTGTAAATAAATTTTAACTTAATAAACGATCGATATACAAGTAGTATGCATGCGTTTTGTCTGCTGAGCATCACATGATCACAACTGAGCCAATGGGTCTTCTTTCTCGCACGCTGCAGGATTATTGGTAACCGTCTCCCATGCTTTGTCTCAGTGCGCGTGCATCTCAAATAAGAGAGGAGGGAAGGGGCTACTGTGTAAGATGAAAGAAGGGAGGGAGGAGGGAGGGACACAGTAGCCCTCAAATTATGCTCGCAATCCAAGGTTTTAACTGTACGTCAATATGGAGTTGGTCCACATTTTTCAGCTATAACAGCTTTCATTCTTCTTGAAAGATTGTGCCCATTTAATCTGTAGAGCATTTATAAGGTCAGGCACTGATGTTGGATTAGAAGGCCTGGCTCACAATCTCTGTTCCGGTTCATCCAAAAGGTGCTCACTGGGGTGGAGGTTAGGGCTCTGTGTTGGCAAGTCATGTTCTTCCACACCAAACCATGTCATCAAACCATGTCTTTATAGTTCTTGCTTTGTCCACTGGGGCACAGTCATGTTGGAATAGAGAAGGGCATTCCCCAAACTGTTGCCACAAAGTTGAAAGCATAGGATTGTCCAAGATGTTGCAGCATGCTGAAGCATTAAGATTGGCCTTCACGGAGGATAATGGGCCTGAATGAAACACCTGAATTCAGTAATTAACAGGTTTGGACAAATTATTTTATCGGTCCAGTATAATAAAATTGATAACCAATGTTTTTAAATTCACTTTGTGGTATTAATGTCGCAGTGGATCTGTGTAGAATATTAACTTTTGATTAATAAAAAAGGACTTTCGTCTTCTTTCCATCCTTAAACTGTTTTTATAGAAAACAGACAACCTGCTTTCTCATTTGTTGTTCTGCATTCTGTTTTTTCTACTGCACAACATTCCAGAAACTTTCCCACAACAAAACTGCAGTAGATTTAATTTTTCTCTCAAATTCCGTTTTACATGGGTCTCACACAGCATTTTTTCTTTCAAACACAGTTGGATTACAAAAAATGTCCAAGGCATCACTTTTTAAAATCATGTTATAGGATAGTACTATTGAGTTGTTGATTGTGATTGGTCGGAATTGCCTACATCAGCAGCTCTGATAGCAGAGCATCTCTGAATCAGTTTTATATTAATGCATTCGTTCTAATCTTCACTGTCTTCTCTGCCTGAAAGTCCTTCCCATTCCATTTTTTTTCTTTCTCCTATCATTGACTGTGTGTTCCTCTGTTCCCACAGGGCATGTCATCCCCTCCTTCTCTCCTCCTTCTGTGAGACAAGGTTCAGGACTATCCATTAAAGGAGCAGCATGCAGTACAGACTCATCCTCACTCCTGCTCTCTCTTTCTCTCTCCCCCATGCTGCTGTCTCTCCTGCACTTCACCTAAAGCCCTAAGGACACAGCTGAGGACTGAAGTATGCACTTGCACTGGACACTTAGATGTCTACAGGTTGATCCAACCCACTTTGTCACGTGTAACCGCTCTCTACACTAAACCCTGTGGAGAAAGTGCCTTGTTTTGACGTAGTTTGTGTTACCAGTTACAGTTTTGCACATGAGCTTGTGTGCTGTTTCCTGCTTTGTAGAATCTGAGTGGCAGCTTATAGTATATTCAATTACAAAATTATTGGCACCCTTCAAGGAAAAAAATTATTACTTCAAATTTTGTGTCTAAATCATCACACACCCAGAGCTGTTGAGAAACTTTCTGACATGACATATAACAGTGTTGCTGACTTCTCTATTCTGATTGATTCATTTTGTATAACGGCTTTTTGGCATATCACAGCTTTATATTGATTCACTTATTCTTAATACATTATAGCTTTTATAGTAATAGCTTATCTGTTATGGTGGACTGCTCCACATAAATGGACGAAAGCAAACACATATTCATTGATATCGTTGATATCTGACCATTTTTTTCATAGAAAAGTTCATTTTGATGAGATATTTTGATGACGGATAAGTTTACACTTTGCAGTTTCTGGATAATATATTTTTGCCTTATTAACTTAATAAATACAAAAAGAAAACAAACAAACGAACAACAACACAGGGATACAGGCGAGGTAGCAGCTCCTATAACATAAGTGATGGAACTAACTTGTTTCATGGCCATTGCACAACAATACATGTACCTATAAATGATAAACTGCATTACATTGTCTTTGGCAAATTGGTAAGCTATAAGAGCAATGGAATGTGTTTGGGATGTATTGGTAGGGAAATTATATCAGCATCATGGTGGGAACAGAACAGTAGCTCAAAAGTTTTGCAGCTCCTTTTTAAGTTTAAAGCAGGAGTTAGTGAACATGATTCAAGTAATATAGCTCCAGTTTCATTTGTGCAGTTTAAACTCAGTTATTCTGATATTATTAAAACAGTTTAATAAATGTATAATGGTTGAGCTAGGTGATGTCTTTCGAGTTGAATGTGTGACGATTTAGGCAGGCGCCTGGCATGAATTCTTTACGTTCAATTGACTGTTTTGTTCAGAGATTAAATTAAAGAAGCTAACATCAGACTAAAACATATGTTCGACATTGCATTTCGGGTACGTGGAAACATTGAGAAATATTTTTATATAAGGTTTGTTAAAAAAAAATCGCTGCTGTTCAAATTAAAACAACAACCGCACCTCATACTATTGTTTTAGTCATGTGGAAAAGTGTTTGTTGCTGTGTATGTGTATATTTTTGGTAATGTTTATGAAGTCTACATAAGTAATGAGAGCAATAGTAATATTTTAGTTCTATTTAAATTAACTTTTAGGATAATATTGTGATTTTAGGCAACATAAATTAGCATATCTGCGTGGAAATATATGCCAAAAGGAAGTACAGCAGTCTGGGTTGTATATGGTGTAAGTAACCAATATAAAACGAAATATAAAATTATTTTATTAAACTAATTGAAAGTGTACGCAGAATCTCATAAAATTGCCATAGTCTGAAAACTGCAGCATATCTATCCTTTGTCCGGTAGATCTTTGTTATATGAATGTGTTTTAACAGCACTCCCTGGCATGTTGGCTACAGCGTGACATTGATATGACAAAAATATGTTCAATCATGTGTAAATCTGTCAGTAAAATAGTGTCCGATTTAAGGAATATACACTGTCCTTGTTTTTACCCTAATATTTACACGCATGTACAACTTGTTTATTCAATTAGACATTTTGATACGTTTTTAAAATTTGATTTCTGGATTGTGTCAGTTTCCCAGGAATAACAGAAGTAACCAAAATGTCAAAATGTCATATGTTATTCATAAATAATACATATCTGTCAACTGCACACACCTTTTCAATTCAGAAACTGGCTAATTTATTGTAATCTGGGCCTCCTGACACTTTATTACTAATGCTGATGAATTAATTAAGGAAGGTACTTATTCCTGTTGCTAAATTATTAGGAAAACAATGTTAATGTCAGTAGATAGCCTGCAGCTGCATCATAGTGGTACGTAATAAAGCCTTATGTATGATTTTACCTCAATCTATGATTCCTTTCTAATGCTGATGTTAAGGAATGTATACACAGTGAAGCACGCAAATAAATCAACAAACAAAAAATATAAATACTACTAATAATAGTAATAATAGTAATAATATAAGCAATCTGGGTAAAATAATGGTTAACTTTCCAATTTATGTGCAATATGTAAGTTGTGAGATTTTCTCTTTGCTATATAAATTGCTGATCATAAGATGAAATAAAGCTGGCTAAAGCACTACCTAACCTACTGAGCAAAAATCATTCATCTTCAGTAAGTGAGTTATCTTAGTAAAGATAGTAGTCGGTCTGGAGCCTATCCCAGGAACACTGGGCATGAGGTGGGAATATGCCCTGGATGGGACACCACATTCACACCTAGAGGTAATTTAAGCCAGTTCACCTATCGACATGACAATTCAGCTTTCTGTCTATGTCGAGTTTCACATGTTGCCTCTATGTCTGTGTGGGTTTTGTCAGGACTCCCAAAACATGCTTTTAGGTGAACCGGAGACTCTATATTGCTCCATGTGTGGATGGGTATGTGATGCCCTGTGATTGATCCCCTTTTACAGTATATTCCTGCCTTATGCCAAGTGTTTCTGGGCTCAATAGCTCAAGAAGTGATAACAGATAATAACCAAATTTTATATTTTTAAATCATGTCACTTATAGGTCATGGATAGATCATAGTTGTAGCTCTTGACCAAACAACTGAAGACAGGAAACAGCAGAAAAGATTTGATTAGAGACAATAGATGTAAGGTAGGCAAAGCTGTATCGTGATCTTATCAGCAGGAGGCTGGATGATTTTGTCATCTTTTTCATCATTAACATTTCATATTTAAACTCTTGTCGGCCCTTCTCTATCAGCCCCGGTGCAGTAAGAAACACGGTGGCCAGGGGGCGCACTACCAACGTGCAAGTGCATGTGTAAGAACTCTGTACAAGGTTGCCAGGTTTGAGCATCATGCTTTAATCAAAAATAACCAGATATGCATTAGTAATTCACATTTGCATTAGTAATACACATGCTTGAAATGGGACATTGTGTCTCAGTTGTAAATTTAATGATCTCAAGATTGCTGGTTCAAAACCCAGGACCACAAGAGAGCTGTTGCCGGTCAATAAACATTACCTACATTAAATCATTTGGAAAATAAGAACTGTAACTCTTCTAGTTATTAATAGACTTAAGTTCGAATTCCTCCCTTTAGAATGGCACTGCAGCACAGCAGTAAGTGTTGCTGCCTCTATAGCACCGGGTCAGTTTTGTCAACTGGCAGTTTCTGTCCATGCTTTTCTTAAGTGTTCCTATGTGGGTTCTCTGTTTATCTCCCAGCTCCCAAAAACATGGCACTATTTGTACTGGCTAAGGCTTTAGACATCCTTCCAAGGGTTTCTGTGCATTTGCTTTTCCAATAAATTCATAAATGCTTATACTACAATAGCCAAAAAAAGGGGAAAAAAAGATACCTATAATTTTTTTCTAGAGAAAAGTAATTTCAAAATTCTGAAAAGTAATAACACTCGCCAAAATAGCACAAAATATATGAATGAATGATGAGTTACACAGTAGACTTCCCCAGGACTTTAAGGCACAATTTTTAAAAAATCTAAAATAATAAAAGAATCTTTAATAGATTGCCCTGGTGGCAAATGAATAATTGTTAATATCAGTTATAAATAATAATAATAATAATAATAATAATAATAATAATTAGGCTTTTCGATATCTGTTCTTTAAAAATAACTGAAGACTCCACGGATTAAATCATCCTTCGCCCTGACTCAGTCTCTCAAGCGTCTGAGAAACAAACCGCATAATCTGGCAACCCGCATCTGTAGAAAGAGCCGCGGCTGAGACGCACGGAACGGTTTGGGACCGCGGCAGTGCCTTCTGTACCCCTCACTGGATGTCTCGCCTGCTTTTATCCTTCCTTACATTTTATTCCATCTTGTTTCTTGGACACTTTTGAAAAGACATGAATACAAGCTATGGCAACGCGCCGGACTGATTAATAAAGAATCAGAAGGACGGATCTTTACTTCGGTTCGGACGGACAGAAACACCGGATGCTTCCTCGCTCTCCTTTTCTTTAAGATTGCGCCTGACAGACAGAACGACAGACAGACAGACACAGACAGTCAGTGTCCCTGTGTGAGAAATGGCTCTCGCGCTCACTATCCTCCCGATTTTCTGTATGCTCGCGTCGTGCGCGCGCGCGGACGCCAACAACGCGGGCGGCAAAGCGCGCAGCTGCTCGGACACGCGGCGCTTCTACAGCGGCAAAGGCTTCACGCTCAACGGAGTCCCGCACGCAGAGATATCCGGTAAGAACCACGGAGTCAGTGCTGGGAATGCTGGTGGTGTCACAGCGGGTGGACTGTGTCTCTAAACGCGCGTTAATGCAACCTGTCTATGTGTCGCGTGCTCGCAGGTCACCATGGCGACATCCTGACCGCATACCACCTTATTAAATGGTATCGCAGAGTAGTGCGGGACTAAACTATAGCCTAACCTATGATTATTGCCATGAGTGACATACATTTTAGCCTGATAATAGTAGTAGTAGTAATAATAATAAGCTATGATCAGTGATTTGACGCAAATCCCCTGCTTTTTCCGTTTACCGAATTTAAAGCAGTTTGATTTGGGGATGAACAGGTTCACGTGTTTGACAAGCGATTGTAATCCTGTGATGGGTTGCCAGATTATATCGCTCTTGTATTTCCACCCAGTCGCCTTTCATAAATACCACAAAGCACTCGAATCCAAGCTCTTACACCGGCAAAGGATTATAATAGTCGGCATTTCTCCGCACACTGACTCCACATATCCCACAATGATTAAATTGCATCGTGAGTATTTTGTATCCCAATTACTGGATATACCTCAGTAGACATACATTGACGGTAGACATACAGAAGAAATAGGGTGTAGTTAATAGGGAAATAGGGTGTGTAATCCTATAAAGAACAGCCCAGTCTGAAAGTTATGTGATCAATCTGGCAACCCAGTCTCAAGTTGAGCATGTGTAGCCCATGCAGGGTCCCAAACAAAGACAAGCAGAGCACAATGCACCAGCATAGAGGCATTCTGAGACCCCCACCTGAGTCCAGTCGTCTATGTGTGATTTTGATGCACGCTAATAATAATAATAATAATAATAATAATAATAATTGCACTAACAGTAATTAAGGACATTTCATTTAGGCTAAGACAAAGCCAGTCTAATTTACCCTGGTGAAAAGCATTGTGAAAAAGCCCCATAAGAGACTGATTTCTGTTCATTCAGCTCTTGATAAAGAAAAAAAGCCTGCCAATAATTGATCGCTGTTTAGTCTTTGTTTGCTGCGAGTGTACATCACACCCTGGAAAGACAGCAGCTTTTGCATCACACCTGAGCTCTGAAAAGGTGTTGCTTTTAATTTGCGATGATTATGATTTTATCCTGGACACAGTTGTAAAAAAAAAAAAGAATCTGTTCAGAATAGAATCAAGGTGTGCATAGTCATACATGTTAGTGAGACAGTGAAACAAGATATGAGCTGATGAGCTCCTTGTTTTGACAGGATGTGTGTTTGTGTTGGGAGTCCAAGAGGAGTTTTGGCATGGGCTGCTGCAGCGCCTGTCTGCTCATGTTCTACAATTGCTAAATCCCACAGATCATTTGTGTTTAGACCACTGTCAATCATAACACCAGAGTCGATGAGTGATGACACTGATAGTAGGAAATAAAGGTAGATTGTACAAGGCTATAAAATTGATCGCCATAAATATAATGGACAGCAGTATATAAGGAATTTTTCACAAACCAGCTGTTTTTACTTGTCTTTAAGGCAGTGAGTTGGATTATTCTACTGATATATGAAAATAAATGATCACAGGTGTGCATGCCTGCACGTGCATACACAGATACATAGACATACATACAGACACATACACACGCACACACGCACGCACGCACACCTGAGTGTCAGTATCTGATTTTTGGACTTGTGCTGTTCAGGGGTGTAAAAATGCTCAACCCAATTGTGCTGATTTGAGTACATTGATTTTGTGATGTTTAATTCAATTATAATTGATTGTAATACGATTCAACATTGTATGCCCTCATTTGTTTGGGCTAAAATCTAATTCTCAGGTATAAAACCACTTAATATAGATATTCAATACTTTAGTGCTTTCCAAAATATTCCAAAAAGTTTCCAAAATATTCTTTCAAGAAAGTTATGACTATTACTATAATGTATTATGGTTACATTGATGACTATAGATTATTTAATTAATGAGCTATTTAAGTATTTGTGTTAATTATATTAAAATATATAATAAAAGTGAATAAAAAGGCAATTATTTTAGATATGCCAAATTAATAAAATACAGTTGAATCATTTATTGGGAATTTCTGAAACATGAGAGTTCAGTATTTAGTAAATAAACAAATAAATATGCAGAAATGTTAATCATGCGGCATTATTTAATACTGTAGTTAAAATAGATGAAATTGTAATTAGTAATCTGGAATTTTTTTTAGTAGATTTGTTTATATGACAATTATAATGATTTCATGATGCAATTAATGCTTTTCCATGGGAAAAATAATCCTAAAAAATTCCTTGAGGACATTTTGACAGGATTTTCACAGCTGACTAACATAACCTAATTTTACCTTTCTCTTAATAATTTTAGCTTTCTTGTATGTTTTAAATTATCTTTAAAATGTCAGCCTTCTCCTTGCCCTAATGGGTATATCATGGCGCCCTTTCCTCATGTCCTCAGCAGGATCGGCGTTAAGCGGACAAGGCAGATAGCCTGATGGCCTTTTCAAGGTCACTGTGTCCGTTTCATTGACACCACACAGAGTGGGGGAGCCGAGTCATGCGTGTCCCCTTGCCACCCGCCCGTGCCTAAACTGTGCAGGACCATCGTCATGTTTTATTCATTCACTAAACAAGGCACAAGCATCTGCAGTGCAAATCCGGCAGTGTTTAGCTCTTTCTGTCTTTTTTCCTTCTATTTATGCCAGCTGTAATTTATGCAAATTACAGTTTGCAAGCTTCTGCATGTGGCTGGTATTCACTGCTGCTAAATACTCATATTTGGGCAAATGTATCATTCATGTGCACGTTGTATGTGCATTTTTGTTTAGACAGTATGTATGTGAGAATTAAGGTGGAATGGTATTTACAGTTGGTCTCTGAGATCATTTCACTGCTTGCATTACTTCATGGTGTCTGGTTGCAGCCTCTCCAAAGAGCAGTGTGAAGTAACAAAGTATATTACATGGGCAATAAGAGGATTAAATTGCACCAAATAATTTGCTTGAGCAAACTGTTAAAATAATTTTTACAGGAGGTTTGTTAAAAGAATTTTCGTCAGCTCTTAGCTTAACTGCTCAGATTGGGAATATGAATAATTAATATATTATGCAGCAGTAAGACAATAGTTATCAGTCTGCAAGACTGTATAAGTGAATTTCTCTATGTTGCACATTTTTGTGTTTCCCTGCTCTGACATACACTCGTTAATGGAACCTCGCTTTACCTCGCATGAACTCAATCTGCCTTAATATGTTGAACACTTGGTTCTATAGTCAGGGGAATTTAGCTAACACTGTAAGGAAAGATTACAGCTTTTATTTTATTATCCTTCAAACCACATGTCTATATCATATAAATCATCGCATGTGCCTCAAGAGACAATAGTTGCCTGAGTAAAGCTATTTTCACATAGGGAAACTATAAACCAGTCACACTTTCATGTATGGAGCAAATATTATTCAAAATTATATGAAAGACTTAAAAATTTAAGGAAAAAGTAAGGGGTGTTTCTTTGGAAGGTAAATGATTTATTCAGTATTGTTCAGATGCACATTTAGCTCTAATATTGTAAATAGGTGCTACTGTATGCATTAGAACACAGAAACCCCCAGCTTTGAATGAATAAGCCGAATGGAAACTCACTCAAAATCATGGTCCTGACTAAAAGATTTAAGCTTTTTTAAACATGGACCAGTCATGTCCAAAAGATTCTCAGATTCAGCACTCACTGAATAAGATACGAATGAATCCTGGACATGAATGAAAGATTTGCTTTTTTAAACACTAATCCATTAAACAAGAGAGAAGCACATCTGACGAGTAAAAGATTTACTGATTCAAACACTGTCCAGTTACACACGAAAAGGATGGATTTCAGTCATGGCATTAAAATGACTAATAAGTGAAAAAATATATAAAATATGGTTATGTAAAATCTGTTTTATAACTGCACTTATCAGCCATAACAATAAAGCGCTTGGGCAGGTCTGATCCCTGGGTGGAGCAGACTCTTTTATCCAGGGCATTTCATGGAGGCTCGATTGGATTGAGTTCTGGGGAATTTGGGGGCCAGGTCGGAGACCTTGGGCTCAGGTTGTGATGCACTAGGTGTTCCTGTTGCCATTCTATCATAACCATCATTGACCTCTCAAAAATTTGTACTACACTGGCTTTTTTTTTTTTGTTTTTGTTTTTTTGATTGAACTGGACAGACGGGCCTTTTGTCCCCACATGCAAAGATGAGCCTTGGGGATCCACGACCCTATCACCAGTTTATATAACTAATAATAAATCTTATTCAATTCACCTAGTGGTGGAGTTAGTGTTGTGGCTTATTGATGTGTATAACAATTCTTTTTAGCTGATTTCCTGATGCTAGAGTTAATGAACAAAAGAAATAGCACAATGCATCACAGTGGCTAGTAACGTTTCATTAAGCATAGTGACTAATTTTAAAAGATTATAATCATTTGCAAGTTAAACCGCATGCTGAATAAGGAAACTGATGGAGCTGTACCTGTTTTTAGCTTTGTAACTTTTTTGTTCATTTTTATAAATAACCGTGTAAGAAACCATATAAGGAACTCGAAGTAGGCATGTTAAACTGAAGTGTTCTTTGCTTGTTAGCAACGTTAGCCTGATAACTCCATTTTTTTTGTCCAAATCGTAACTCATTTTATCTTTTGCAGCACTGGGTAATGATCCGCTGAACTGTGTCAAGAGCATTAAAGAGCTGCAAAACACACCAGTATGTGCACGCCAGACAATCTGTGATTTGCAGATATGGCTCTTTGTGCCATTTAGCAGGCAAATTGGGCACCATGGTGACTGTGTGAAGTGTGTGGAGTGCTAGGCAACTGCTGCATTTTTAAATGTCATTCCTGGTATCATTTTGTTAAACCTTAAATTTTGGCTTTGAATATTATTGGGAGAATGACAATGCAGTATTACACTGTCATGCATTGCCACATCGACACCCTTGACCATTTCCCACTTAGTGCTAATAGGTTTAGCACGTATAGCATTTTAACACAGAGATGGGAAGCCGTTTAGCCGCCATACTGCAAGCCGCCGGTCCACCTGCAAGCTGTAAAAAATGTTGTTGTTGATGGATAAAATGTAAAAAACATTGTCCAAAAATGCACATTGCTCAAAAATATTTTCCTTTTTCTTTCAACTTATAATTACAGATTAGGTGTAGTAAGAAAATGTCTGAAAAGTGTTTTCTCTCTCTCTCTCTCTCTCTCTCTCTCTCTCTCTCTCGTTCGCTCTGTCTTTATTACCTCTCTTCACATCCCCTGTTCTTCCCTTCTTCCTCTTTCTTTCTTTATTCTCAAAAATGACACTTGATTGTCTCATGGAAAAACAAATCTTTACACATTGGCAAAATGGGAGCACATACTTTTGCAGCTATGTATCTAGTGACCATTGAGGGCTCCAACATCTATTGCTCGTAATTTAGCGTAAAGTTACTAACTTATAATTTTGGTTTATAGTGCCTCTGCAGAGTTGTAACGAGATGTTAAGGTGGTTGCCTGAGCAGTATTTAAAGGTCATAGAGAAACTGGAGCTTAAAGCACATCTGAAATTACCACAGTGACTAAGGTGTCAGCCATCTTTAAACAGCGAGGCCCCTTATTGTTCTGCAAAAGACTCAGAGACTGACACTGTGCACCCTGGGGTGATGTTTAACAAAGAAAAGATCACATTGCACACTACTAAGCCATATAGACAAGTGTGTGTGTGTGTGTGTGTGTGTGTGTGTGTGTGTGTGTGTGTGTGTGTGTGTGTGTGTGTGTGTTTGTGTGTGTGTGATGAAGCCCATATGCAATCTCTGATTGCACTCAGTAAATCAGTGAACTCTCTCTCTCTTTGTGTGTGTTTGTGTGTAAATAGAAAATGGTCAATAAATTGGCTTATAAGCACACATCTTTCCTGTCTCAGATCCGTGTGTGTATTTTGCTGTGCACTCTTGACGTACACACATGCCCATTCTGCTGGCTACACACACACACACGCACACACACACACTCGCTTGTGACCTGCTGATCAGACCCAGATTTGCTTATGTTCACACGTTGTATGACACTCCCAATGGATCTTGTATGCATTTGCTTATTAAACAGAGCGGCTGAACATTCACACACAGCTCCAATGGTGGATCCTCATTAGAACCGTCCTCAGAGGTGCATTACTTGTATTCAGCTGGCTGATAGTGTAACTAGAGCACTAATTATTAACAAATGTTGAGCAGACAGTCATTAAACTGTAATATTTATTCCTTTAATTAATCAGAGAGCAGGAAAAAAAAGTGCTCTGAACATTATTCATGGTGAATTTCCTCATAATGCTTATAGCCATAAGGCATAAAAAAGGATTACATACTGACTCAGGAGCAGTGATATAGGGGTGTACTCTATTTTGTTCTCTCTCTCTCTCTCTCTATCTCTCTATATTCATCCATTCATCTTCTATCCTGCTTTTCCTGTGGACAGTCATGAGGGCTTGAAGCCTGTCCCAGAGGATGGGTGCCAATTCATTGAAGACACACACATGTGAGACAGGAATTGAACCCTCAACCCTGGAGGTCGAGGCAACAGTGCTAACCACTACACCTCCGTGCCACTCTCGCTCTCTCTCTCTCTATACACACATGCACACACACACAGTACTGTATGTATGTGTATGTAAGTAAGTATATACCTACAGTGTCTCTCTTTTTCTCATTACCCCTTTTTGTCTTCCTTTCTTTGTCTGTTTCTTTCTCTCAATTTTTTTTCATCATCTTTCCATCTCTGCAGTGCTCTGGGTTCATATTGTAAAATCTCTCTCTCTCTCTCTCTCTCTCTCTCTCTCACACTCACTCACACACACACACACACACACACACACACACACACACACACACACACACACACACACACACCTCTACCTATACATTCATCTCTGTTTCTGCCACGGATTAAAAATCTCATAAACAAACCTAATCATATCACATCTACGTGAGCTCATTTGAATCAGAGCTTCAGCATGAGAGCTTTCAATTGACTTATCCCGTAATTGCTGCTACATTTGTAATCAGTCCTCTGCAGCTCCTGACAAGTGTTCGTCACGTCATGCTGAGCGCTCACTAACCCAAGTGTTGTGAATAATTCAACGCAGAGCCAAGCGCTCCTGCTGCCACTTTGCTCTGTCAATGTTAATTGTGTTTCTTCCACCAACCGGTTCTGTGCCAGGTTCCAACGCCCTGAGACACCGTCCATGGGAACGGGAGCAAGATATGAAAAAGGAGACTTGATTGGTCAAGTTTTAGCTCTCTGACAGTGTCCCTATTCTCTCATAGCTTAAATGACTCAATAGGGATTGTCTGAAAAATAAAGGCTGAAGGAGATGTGTGAGTGTATAGATATGTGAAAATGCGAGTTCCATTATGCACAACATATTTTCATGAGGTTACATATAGTATGTGCTTGGAATTTCATAGAGATTGTTAGCCAGCTTGCTACAATGAATTAACCTTACAGGTTTTATTTTGTGGTGATGATATTTCCTTTTACAATACCTAACAATGTGAAAGGATTTTTACTCATATTATAACCTTTACTGATATATTAGTGAGCTATATAAGCTATAGCTATTATAGCTCATTCCCCATATTTAGACAGAGCTAACTCACACCCTGTATTAGGACTCTTTCGTACCAACCGGCATTTACATACCTGGGGCAGGTGACACCAGCTGACCACGACTTGTTAGTGGTGGACAATGCTGTTTATACCCACAGACACCCATGCCACCGCTTCTTAGCCATGGGCCGCTGTGGCATCATAGAGATGCAAACTCGTGATCTTTGGACGATAGAGTGAGATAACACATCTGAGAGTATTTAAAATGGATCCAATGTTTACTACTAAGTCTAGCCAACTATTTAATAGTGTTTCTAACAAGTTCTTAGAAGTAGGAAGAAATGTAGCTTTTAGAACCATTCACATTACTCGGCTTATAGTGTTGAGACATGATATTTTTCATACATTATGTGGACCAACATTCAGCAAGCAAGCTGAAGACCACTGTTTTAAAATCCTTTAAACCCCTTAATGTGGAATGGACCTTTATTGTTTGTACCTGTATAGTATCTTAAAAAAAAAAAAAAAAAAAAAAACAGTGCATGGCACTTGCTGTTGTAACTACATATAGCTGGCTACATCCTGATACAGGGTCACACTGGCCATTGGCAAGGTGCCTGATGGCAAATCATTCCTCTTTTGCTCTCTTAATCAAGTCAGCATCTTGGGGATGAGTGCATTATCAGCTCCTGAGCAGCTACTCTTTAACTTGCCCTGTGTAACTGGATATAATGAAAAAAAACTGGACTGTCAGAAAGCATTAGATGAAGGTGCACAGTTCATCCTTTCATCAAGTTACTGATGGTTGTGATCTAGGTTCTATTTGAACTCTTTTCTAAATGCGAATATATAATGTGTAATGTAGAAAAGAGTTTAGTCTGTTATATTGCTGTAGGACATTCAAAAAAAAAAAAAAACTTGGATATAGTTCGGAAACAGTAAATGAAAGTGTGATTGCTTGTATGTTTGTATGATTAATTTCTATCTGCTCTCTATCCCTGACTCGCACCCAGCTGCTCAGTATATACACCATGACCCTGACTAGGATAAATGGACTATTCAAGATCAATGAATGAATTTGCAAACAATATCAAAATCGAGCAACACAACATTGGAAATTGAGACCCGAAAAACTATTTTCTGTCTACCAGCAACAAATACGGGCTATTTTATTAGGAGCTGGCCAATTTGCTAGGGTTAGCCAAAGTTGGTGATATTGGGCATTAAAAACAAATTGGGGGTTAACAAATGTTAACCAATTTCTTATTTATTTAATATGTCATTAGTAATTGATAATAATGGGCACTGTGTCAAAAGTTCTGGCATGTTGTACATATTTGATGTAATTGTGTAAATACGGTAAAGGTTCAGAGTTCAGGCTTCTGAAACAATATGCCTGGAGCATCACGCCCAGAGAAGACAGGAGATAATGGATGCTTCTCTTTCTTTTATTCTCTACTTCCCTCTGTATGTGTACTGTAAGTATAATCCGTTGTTGCAGTGTCTAACATCAAATTAGCATTGATTTATGAGTACTGCTTATTCATACGTGTTATAATGATGCTGCTGAACAAGACGACACAAGTTATTGACAGGCTATTTGTTATGGCAAGAGCAATTTAAAAAATGCTGGCAAAATGCAGGAGTGGCTCACTTGTCTGCTCTTGCCCTGTACTCAAATAATTGACGATTTCATATAAACACACTGATCAACCATAAATGTACGATAACTAACTACGGTGGTACCTAGACGTGGTTGGGATATATAAGACAGCAAGTGAACATTTAGTTCCTGAAGTTGGTGTATTTAGGATAAATTGTCCTGGCTACAGAAACGAAGAGAGGTTTGTGCGTGTCCCACTTTGGTGCTAATACTTTCATGCTCAACACCCTAACTGCCCAGGAAGAACATTATTAAAAAATATCACTAACACGATCACCTTGCACCACTAGGGTCCGGCCTCAATTCCTGCCTCGGATCTGTGTGCAGGGTGTTTGCATGTTCTCCCTGTGCTTGGTGGATTTCTTCTGAGTACTCCGGTTTCCTCACACAGTCCAAAGACATGCGGATTAGGCTCATTGGCATTCCCAAATAGCTCGCAGTGTGTGTGTGTGCACCGCGATGGATTGGCACCCCATCCAAGGTGTACCCTGCCTCGTGACAAAAGTCTTCTGGGATAGGCTCCAGGCTCGCCCAATCATATTCCATGTTACAAATTAGGAATACGTAGGCCTGGGAGCACGAGGAATCAGACACACATAGATTGACCATTGTCATTGTGCACCATAATCAAAGCTAAAGGTAGTCACGTGAAATATTAGTGTGCAACTTTTTCATTTATTTATTTATTGAATAAATTATTATTTGACCAAGCAGTGTACTGTAAACCATCCATGATAACATTGCATGGCTCCAAGTCCTCCTATTTCTACTGCTCAGACTTTAAATTTAAATCTAATTTTAACCCCAAAAAAGCTTCACAAATGGACATTGCATATAGTTCTCATATCGTATATAGTCAACGTTTCATATCAATAATATTGTATTTTTTTATATACAGGCAGGTTAAGCCCAATAATTTGCATTATTTTATTAAACAGTAGTACTTTATATATGATGGGGTTGAACTTCACCAGTCACGAGTGACAATTGCATACACATTATATGGCACAGTCACCTGAATATAACACCTGTACTGTAGGTGCTTTTTTATCATACTATTCTAGGTATAGTCCTTTCTTTGGTATTATTGCAACCTCCGCTCTTGTGGGTAGGCTTTTCACTAAATCCTGGACTAAATTTGCTCATTCAGCCATAAACCGTTAGTGAGGTCAGGCAGTGATGTTGGGTAAGGAGTCACAGAGTTGCTTTTCCAATTCATCTCAAATGTGTGCAGTTGGGTTAAGGCCAGGGCTTTGTGCGAGTTACTCCAGTTCTTCCACTCCAACATTGGCAAATCGTGGAGCTTGCAGGGAAATTTTATTGAAATAGTAGACAAAGTAAATGTTGGACACAAATTTGCTCCAGATTTGATGGTCAGCTGTCCACTGAGCTTTGGCCATGTAGTACATACACCATACTGTAAGTATTATAATTCAGGTGATTATTTAGTCATCTGTTTTTTGTTGTTGTTGTTGTTGTTGGTAGTTCTCAACTATCTACTTTCTTTGAGCCTGGACCAACTATGCAGTCAGATTCCTCTTCTTGCCTAACAGGAGTGGAACCTAAGGTTGCTCCAAGCAGACCGTTTTAGTTGTCTTGACGTAGCAGCAATGCTATTTGCCAACATTGCGAGACGATCAGTATGTGTTTGTGTGTTTAGGTTAGAAGTCAAAGTGTGTAGTTGGATGAGCATTAAAGAAATTAAAGACAAAACACCATGCAACATTTTTATTTGGATCAGGGGCACAATAGACATTTACCAACAGCAAAAAAAAAAAAAAAGTCTGATATGTACAGGGGTACATATTTTTACTAATAGTCAAGTCAAGTCAAGTAGGCTTTTATTGTCATTTCAACTATATAAAGTTCAGTACACAGTGAAATGAAACAACGTTCCTCCAGGACCAAGGTGCTACATACATGCAAGGACATAAATTTACAACACAACATAAATTAACAACGCAGATTTTTTTGCATTTTTAAGTTAACCTAAACCTATCAATTTCTGTACAAAAAAGAGACAACAACAGACAACAAAGTGCACATGCAAATGAGCAAACAAAGAGCTACATGACAACACAACAACGTAACACGTTACAGTACTGAAAATACCCTTGGTATGAGTTGAGGTAGTGGAAAGAGCAGCAAGTAAACAATTGACATTGTGTCAAAAATATTGTCTGCAAATAGCACAGTGAGGTAGGTAGGTATGAACAAATGAAGATGGTTGTAGATCAGTGTTATTGTGCATGTGTGTGTTTATCAGTTCAGTCCGAATGTTATTTAGTTCGTCTGAGTGATTTGTGTGTGTGTGTGTGTGTTTATCAGTCCAGTCCCTTTGTGTTGAGGAGACGGATGGCTTGTGGGTAAAACTGTTACTCAGTTCGGATGCGAGTGCCCGAATGCTTCGGTACCTTTTTCCAGATGGCAGGAAGGTGAAGAGTGTGTGTGATGGGTGTGTGCGGTCAGCCACAATGCTGGTGGCTTTGCGGATGGAGTGTGTGGTGTATATGTCTTCGATAGACGGGAGAGAGACCCCGATGATCTTCTCAGCTGTCCTCACTATCCGCTGTAGGGACTTGCGGTCTGATATGGTACAATTCCCAGACAGTGATGCAGCTGCTCAGGGTGTTCTCAATAGTTCTATAGAAGGTGGTGAGTATTGGTGGTGGAAGCTGGGCCTTCCTCAGCCTTCTCAGGAAGAAAAGACGTTGTTGGGCATTCTTATGCAGAGGGCTAGTGTTGAGGGACCAGGTGAGGTTCTCCTCCAGGTGGACGCCCAGGAATTTTGTGCTCTTGACGATCTCCACAGAAGAGCCGTCGATGCTGAGCGGAGAGTAATCGCTTTGTGTCCTCCTGAAGTCAACAATCATCTCTTTTGTCTTATCGACGTTCAGAGACAGGTTGTTGTCTTTACTCCAGACCGCTAGCATCTGCACTTCCTCTCTGTATGCTGACTCGTCGTTCTTGCTGATGAGACCCACCACGGTCGTGTCATCAGCAAACTTGATGATATGATTGGAGCTGTGTGTCGCTACATAATCATGAGTCAGCAGCGTGAACAGCAGGGGACTGAGCACGCAGCCCTGCTGCTCAGTGTGGTGGTGCTGGAGGTATAGTTCCCGATCCGCACTGCCTGAGGTCTTTCAGTCAGAAAGTGCGACAAATGGACCTCCGAGTGGCGCAGTGGTAAAAGCGCTCGCCCTATCATCCGGAGATCGATAGTTCGAATCCCGGTGCTGTAACCTCTCGCAGCTGATTGGCCGAGCTCTCTCTCAGGGGGAGGGATGAGAGGTACTTAGTGCTCCCACATTAATCACGGCTCTACAGCCAATCAGGGGCGTCTGTGAGCTCACGCAACGAAGGGAGCGGATAGCGCTGTCCTCCGAGTGTGTTACGCCGCCCCCAACGGTGCGTGAGCGAGCAGTTCGAAAAGATGTGGTCGGCTGGTGTCACGTGGTTTGGAGGAAACACGCGATAGTAGTAGATAGATGGTAGTAGTAGCCTTAATGTGGAGCCCCCTAGTGACAGGGAGGAATTGGACATGACTAAATTAGGGAGAAAATCGGGGAAAAATCAAAAAAAAAATTGCGACAAATACACTGACTGGTGCAAACAAGAATATGCTAGTTTTGGTGGTACAGTGGTGTAGCACTGTCGCCTTGAACATCCAGAGTCCGGGTTCGATTTCCGGCCAGGTTCGATTCCCGTCGTTGTGCATGTTCTCCCTGTGCTTCCTGGGTTTCCTCTGGTTCCTCCCACAGTCCAAAGACATGTAGGTTAGGTTAATACAATTCAATTTAATGCAATTTTATTTGTATAGCACTTTTTTTGGGGGGGGGGGGGATTTTTCCCCAATTTTCTCCCTAATTTAGTTGTGTCCAATTTCTCCCCATCACTAGGGGCTCCCACATTTAGGCTACTACTACCACTCAGCCGGGAGGGCAAGACTATCAGGTGTTTCCTCCGAACCACGTGACGTCAGCCGACCGCCTCTTTTCGAACTGCTCGCTCACGCACCATTGGGGGCGGTGTAACACGCTTGGAGGAGAGCGCTATCCGCTCCTTCTCTTGTGTGAGCTCACAGATGCCCCTGATTGGCTGTAGAGCTGTGATTATTGTGGGAGCACAAAGTACAGTATGTCACAAAGTGAGTACACCCCTCACCCTGTTATATTTTCATAGGACAACACTGCATACATGACTCTTTGACACAATGAAAAGTAGTCAGTGTAAAGTTTGTATAGCAATGTAAATTTTTGGTCCTCTCAAAATAACTAAAAAGACAGCCAATAATAGCTGAACCTCTGGCAACAAAAGTGAGTACAGTCCTAAGTGAAAATGTACAAATGAGCACAATTAGTCATTTTCCTTCCCATTTGTCATGTGACTCATTAGTGTTACACTGTCTCAGGTGTCACCAGATAGCAGGTGAGTTAAATTTGGTATAAAAGCTCTTCCACTCTCTCAACCTGGCCACTGAAAGTTCAATATGGCACCTCATGGCAAACAACTCTCAGAAGATCTGAAGAAAACGAATTGTTGCTTTACATAAAGATGGCCTAGGCTATAAGAATATAGCCAACACTTTGCTGAAGCACAGTGGCCGAGACCATCCTTTAAAAGGACAGATTCTTCTCAGAACAGGCCTCTCCACGTTCTCAGCGTCAGTTCCAAAGATTGGCTTTGGAAAACAGATGGATGAGTGCCTCCAGCATTGCTGCAGAGATTGAAGGGATGGGAGGTCAGTCTGTCAGTGCTCAGACCGTACGCCGCACACTGCATCAAATTGCTCTGCATGGTTGTCGTCCTAGAAGGAGGTCTCTTCTAAAGTTGATGCACAAGAAAGCTCGCAAACAATTTGCTGCAGACATGCAAACTAAGGACCAGGATTACTGGAACCATGTACTGTGGTCTGATGAGACCAAGATAAACCTATTTGGTTCAGATGGTGTCCAGCGTGTGTGACAGCAACCGGGTGAGGAGTACAAAGACAAGTGTGTCTTGCCAACTGTCAAACATGGTGGTGGGAGTGTCATGGTCTGGGGCTGCATGAGTGCTGCTGGCATTGGGGAGCTACAGTTCATTGAGGGAAACATGAATTCTAACATGTACTATGACATACTGAAGCAGAGCATGATCCCCTCCCTCCGGAACTGCGCTGCAGAGCAGTGTTCCGGCATGATAATGACCCCAAACACACCTCCAAGATGACCACTGGCTTGCTAAAGAGGCTGATGGTTAAAGGTGATGGACTGGCCAAGCATGTCTCCAGACCTAAATCACATAGAACACCTCTGGGGAATCGTGAAACGGAAGGTGGAGGTGTCAAAATGTCCACCACCTCCGTGATGTTGTGATGGAGGAGTGGAAGAGGATTCCAGTGGCAACCTGTGAAGCTCTGGTGAACTGCATGACCAAGAGAATTCAAGCCATGCTGGAAAATGATGGTGGCCACACAAAATATTGACATTTCACATTTTCACTTAGGGGTGTACTCACTTTTGTTGCCAGGGGTTCAGCTATTATTGCCTGTATTTGTTGTTATTTTGAGGGGACAATACATTTACACTAAATATTTGCAGAGATGTGAGGGGTGTATTCACTTTTGTGGCATACTGTACCTCTCATCCCTCCCCTCGGAGAGAACTCGGCCAATCAGCTCACTCTAGGCCTCCGACTGTAAGAGGGTTACAGCATCAGCCAGGAATCGAACTAGCGATCTCCGGATGATAGGGCGAGCACTTTACCATTGTGCCATTCAGAGGCCCTGTATAGTCTTTTTAATAATTATCATCGTTGAAAAGCAGCTTTTCACAATCAAAAGAATTATTTAAGTTTGTATGAAAGGTTAATACATACATTTTGTGTATGAATCAAAATGGTCAGTTCCTGATGGGGAAGCCGAGGGCGACAGTGACAAGGAAAACTCCCTGAGATGGCAATAGGAAGAAACCTTGAGAGGAACCGGACTCAACAGGGAACCCATCCTCATTTGGGTGAAACAGAAAGCAGGAATTGATCTGCATTCATACTGTGTGTTAATTGACATTCCCAAATTGGCCGTAGTGTGTGAGTCTGTATATATGGGTGTACTCCGCCTTGAGCCCTAAGTCTCCTGGGCTAGGCTCCAGGATGCCCCCTCCTTGACCCAGGATACAGGATTAACCGGTATAGCTGCTGAGTGAGTGAGTATAGAGTATAGTTCTAAAGCATGCACAAAGAGTACTGTGTATAGACAAATATATGCTCATTGTTTGTTAAATTGAACAAACAACAAAACAGTAATTAATATCATAAAAAAATTGGATGGGATGAAAGTGGATATCGAACATATAAATCCGGCAACTTTCCCTTGTTGTCACAATGATGGCGACCGCACATCAATCAAATAGCAACTTCCAGCAATTAAGCTGCCGCAGCAGACAAACGTAGGCGTTTAAACGTAGGCGTTCTACTCAGTTTATCACTGCTGTCAAATCTCGTTCTAAAGAACTTGCCGGAACTGGAATATTTAGTTCGTTTTAATCATTGTTTGTTTTAACCAACACCCTTCTGGGGAAGGGTAAAGAAAAAGATTTGTGTAAATGAACAGGTAAAATTTATGTAAAATATCTATTAAAAACATATTAGGTAAACCATAAGTGGGCTATTGGTGGAAGAACATAAAACATGCACATGTGCAGGCCAAAAATGTATTTCTACATTATGGTATGATGAAGATGAAATGTTACAGTCTATCCTATCTAGCTATATAAAATAGCATTAGATTCGCTTCAAAACAATTCATGATGTAAAAGTTTTGCTGAAACGTAAGTTTGGAAATGTATTAGTGAAGTGTATTAGTGAAATTTGCGAAGTACAGATCAGTACATTGTATCCTTGTGTTTGCTGAAAACAGGGTTCATTGTAATGAAAATCAGCTTTATTGGATTGAGGTTGCTGTTGGTCATATTGTTGGACCATGTGAGCACAAAGCACCCAAATACTCTGACCTGGTCGGTTATCGTCTGGTAATCTGTGTCAAGGTTTGATATGTTGAGTCTCCTCTGACATCGCTCATCAACAAGATGTTTTCATCCACAAAACCAATGACAGACCGACTGTGTTTTTCACATCATATTGTGTAAGCTCTAGAGATTGTTATTTGTGAAAATTCCAGGAGTTTCTGAAAGCGCCTGGCTGTCACCAAAAACCACGGCATGGTAAGAGTTAGTGACTTCATGACCCAGTTAATATCTGCTCAGTGGTGTTCCTGTGTTCCTGTGAGTTCATATTTCCATCCACCTCAATGGAAAATCTTTCGTTTCCAGGGCTAACAGCTGTGGTGGAGTCTCTTTGATATTACAAACCTCTGTTGTGTTGGAAAACATCCCTTTTTTCGATCATTACTGTTGCTGGTTCAGGAATTTACTATCTTTCAGCGCACGTATACATGATCATAAGAGCGTGACAGAAGCACATCTAAGAACTCTTCCCTCCAGACATGTGTGAATAGATACTCAGATTTCAACAGGTTAAAGGAATAAGATGGGGACATATTTAATAGCAGGTGATATAAAAGTCGTGCAAACCCAAACGCACTGCTGAAGGGTGATAAAAATGATTTCTGGTTGTCAGGATTTTTATACCATGACCTTGAGGTACTGTATTTTGTTTCACAATGACATGCATGTGTTAAAATGAAAAGAGCTAGCGTTTATGTTGGGGGCACAAATAGCATCGCCGTTGTGGTTAATGTCCCTGTACCTAAGAGTTCAAACAGAAGCAGAAAATGATGGTTATTCACCTGCCCATTAACACCTCCAGCATGATTTATGCAACAGTCGATGCTTGACTGAAGCTGTGACAGGTAATCATCACTCAATGTGCTTTCCAATAGCTGACTACGCACAACCATAGTCTGTGTTTGTCTCCTAGGCTTGAGCCGGTAAAGCTCAACGCTTAGAGGTTTGTACCTAATAGCTGTCAAGATCCTGCTCTTTCCTATCATACGTATGCACGCTCGCTCTCTCTCTCTCTCTCCTTTGTCCTCCATGTCAAAATATAAAAGCACCACTATAGCAGAATATGTAAGAGAAAACAGCAGCAGCAGCACAAGGGCTGATCAAACGTTGCAGTCCAGACCTCAAAGAGGAGGCAACAGGAGAATACAAGTACCTCATGGTCTGTTTCTGTTGGAGTTCTCATTTCTAGTTTTCTCCTTCTCTCAACTACCATCGACACACACACACACACACACACACACACACACACACACACACACACACACACACACACACACACACACACACACAAATGTCTAAATCAAAGTGTTGGTTTGCTATTTGGACTTTTATTTTGTTTTAATGTTTACATGTTGTGAATGAGCAAAATCTTCAAAATCATCAAAAGTGTAATGACAGATGACATTACAGCAAGTAGCAATTGGGCGAAAAAAGGGGGGAAAAAGGTTTCATACCAAGCATAAGACATTACAAAAAACATTCTAGATCTGCAGGGAGTGGTCTGATTAATTAAGCAGAGCAGAGGCCCCAGGCTAGCATCATTTAGGTGCCGTTTCTTTTAATTTTTATGTAAAAACAATTATTTCAAAATTGCCTTACACTATCCAGGCATGTTTGTATTTTACTGCCAAAATGAGGATTTCTGCATGTACAGACAACAGCATTATATACAAAAGTCATTGCCAAAATGAATAATCGTCTCATGAAAAGGTGTGGATAGATATTACAGTATGTCCTCAGTGGTACAAAAGTTTGTTGTTGAATGTTTAGTCATCATGTCTAAGGTTTTTTTTTTAATTTTTACACCTGCCTTGATTAGTCATTTCAAATCAAATTCTGGTTTGTTTTCCACCTGGTGTTTGGAGTTTGTTTGAACAGGTCTGAACACAGCGAGTGCACTCCGGTGTGGACTGAAACAACCGCAGCGAGACTCGTTCAGGATGTGGTCTTTGTCTAGTTCTAAACAACTTTGACACAGTTTGTTTGTGGTGAGAAAATGATTACAGAAAAACTACATGGTGTACTCTGCAAGTGTCTCCCGTAGCCAGGTGCATCGTGCATGTTTGACTGTTTACCAAGACCGTCTTCAGGTTAACAAAGTGAAGTTAAGTATGCTGGTGTACATGCTCAATATTTTCTTCCTGGTTCTGCTCCGTCACCTGCACGCAGCACGTGTTCGTTGCCAAGCGTTGCACAGCATTGTAGTTTCAAGATCTTTCTTCAAAGTCCATTCAACATTCTGCTGCCATGGTTTTGTTTGGCATTTTGCCAAGATAATTACCACCGTTATGAGCAAATGTCTCTTTTGCTAATTCTCCATCTTTCATAGCAAACTGTTTTAGACTAGTGAAGCAAACTACAGGTTTGAAACACGCATTAATCCCTGCAGTTTTGAAATGAATATTGTAACTCTATTATTATACGTTTCTGTATTGCATTCATTTTTAACAAAGATAAAACCTTCTTTTAATAAGGTCACAATATATCTAAATATATTTATAGAAAATTTTATCCTAATTTATCAGACCTTTCAAAGTGTCTGGTTACTTAGACATTTCCAAGTAAAAGTTTTTATTATACCACCGACATATGCATTTATTTGGAGCAGTGATGAGGTACAAATACAGACACTAATAACACAGCTTTGCAATCCTAATATAATAGTAGCAACAGCAAGTTCTAACTTTCCTGGTTGCATCCACCCTTGTTTAAGGAAAAAAAAAAACATTTAAAGACCTATTGTAATACTATAATTGAACCAAAAAGCAATAAAAATGACGCAATCACTGAAACATTATTTTAAAATACAGTCGCAGATTTAGTTTTGGTTTCCAGATTTGTGTACTGTATGTGTTATTCTGCTTTTTTAAATTATGCGTAGAGAAAGCTCATTATACACATGAGAAAGAACAAGACAAGTTACAACCACAGACTATAAGTGTCACTTTATTTTCTAAGTATAACCTGCCTGACGAGTATGTCTTATTCAATACATATGAGCAACACAGGTTAAGAGTTGTTACATGTTGTTATGAACAAAGCATCATTGTACCTATTGACCTAATTTGCTTGATTTTTTTCCCCGGAGATTCAGTGTGGGGGGAAAAGCTTGAGGAGTGCTACAAATCTTGCACTGACTGTGGAATTAGCTTTTTGAAGTATATAACAAATCTGTTGACATGCAGATCAATTTCACTGTCAGCATGAAACGGAGCTGCATAATTCCCCCCTCCATGATGTACTACTTAAATACACATGTAGGAAGTGACAGAGCAGCATCGGGGATTGCAAAATGAGCTCTCTTGTGCACAGAGTTAATGTTACTTTCTCCATTACAGGATCAGAGGGGTTCATTAGATAGCCCTGTTAGAATCGTTACATTTCCCATTCCTCAGCTCGCTTTGTATCTGCGCAGGCCATAAAACTGAATACTTGCATATGGGAGCAGGCCATGTGCATTCTAAATCACACTTTTAACCGGACCCTTATCACCAGACCACAGACACGTACGCGCATATAGACAGTAAAACCCAGGAGCACTCTGTCTCATCTGAGAGTCTGTGGTAGATGGTGTGGCATAAAGTGCTAGGCTAACTTGTTAATTTTCTGATGACAGGAGCCAGTTTCACAGTGCAGACTCTCAAGTAGAACGTGCATTTGAAACGTTTTATGGGACACACCCAGTCGTTTCTATTAACAAATAAAGCCAATGGGGAAGAAAACCCGCCCTTAGGGCGACTTCAGAGGAAACAAGGGTCAGAGTTCATAAAGTCAGACCAACAAGACAGCGGGACGTCCAAGACACCAGGCCTTCTCGGCATAGAAGCCTCTCTATGGTGGAGAAAAAAGGGACAATTTAGAGCACTAATGAACAAAGGGTCACTATAAAAGGCCAGGAAACGGAAGGCTGAGGAATTGACTGAAGACAGACTGAAAAGTGGACTTTTTCTGAATCCTGTATGGCTGAATATAAAGTTATATAAATTTTGTATTTAGGCAAGATCACCAATAATATACTTATTATATCATTATTTAATTGAGTGTATTATTGGTGGTCGTGCCTAAATACAAAATTTATATAACTTTAATTTCCACTTAAATTGCCACCAAACTACAGAAATGTTAATTTGTGTATGTTTGCTAGTGCTAGGATTCTGCTTTTATGTGGACAAGCGCTCAGATATGAAACCTGACAGATAGACAAAGACAAGACCATATTAATTTATTTGAAATGCATGATACTCTACTGTACATTCATGCTTAATAGTAGGATTGTGGTGAGTTAAATTAGTATATATAATAATGAATGATAATAGTATATAATAATACATGTGCAAGCTTTTATGTAAAAACACATTATAATCTTTATAGTGTTTCCAGGCTCAAAGTATATGGCTTCATATTTAATAAAACCCATTTCAGTTAGACCATGCTCACTTTGGGTTTAAATCCGAGTACTAGGGGCAGGCGATACCACTAATTTTCTTTTCAGTCTCATACCAAGTAATACTAAAGCTAGTATCATTATATTGGTACCAATACTTTAAAAAGTCTTCTTTTGTACAAAAAAATAACTATGTAATTTCTTTAGTGAACATCTGCAAATGCAGCCCTAAATAATTGTATGCTTTGGCACTACTATGCAAAATTATAGATAAAGATCATCTTTTGCTATTTTACTTTCCTTTTTAATAAGAGCAAAACACAGGCTAAGACAGGTTTAGAAATATGCACGCAGTAGCAGAATGATTGACAGGAAATTATCTGTTGATGAAAAGAAATGTTGTTGAAGAAATACATTATTTGTTGGGCTCATACCTACAGTATGGCTGCATCACAAACATGCTTCAGCACATTCAGCACAATAGCACCGTCTCTCGTATGCTATTGCTTAAATATACAATGCAATGTTTTCTAAATACATGTAGACAATAATGCCATAGACAAAATGAACTTAAATAAAAATGAAATTAATAGTCAAATTAAAAGAAGAATCATGTCTATGGCATGAACTTCTAAGCCAAACAATGTACAACATGAACAATGACAATACAAAGTAGCACATAAACGTTGGTTTGGTCCTCCCGGCTTCTAATTACTAATTGTGCCCACCTCTTCCCAATAAGCACACTTCCTTTAAATAACCTGAATTAAAAAATAATAATAATAATGAAAATTTTAAACAGATCAAAATAAAAACAAATCACTAGTTGATGTTTGAGAAGGTCTGCCCAAACTTGAAAACCTATGTTGTAAACATGTTTAATAGAATGAATTATTTTGTGTAGAGATTTACTTTCATTTGCATTTGTTCACAGACATCGGCTTAAAAAGGAAAACTAACTAATAAACTAACTAATAAATTAACTTCAACACATTTTCAAGTAATGTTTTTATTTATTAACAAATTGCAATGAATGTTTTTAAATCTGGTCAACTAAAGGTTTTAATATGGTAAACTAAAAATCTGAAGTTTGTTTTCAGATTTCATTTATGTTTCCTGTAATGTTTTGCAATTTATAAAAAGTGTATAAATGTTTTAGGTTAAAGTGTGTTAGGTTTGTGTGTGTTATTGAGGGTGAAACTTTAAATATTACAAAAGTGTCTTTGACAATTATTTGGCTTTCTGGGTAATGTGGTGGTATTGAATTTTAGTCTGTCACGAATACCTCTGGTGTGAACAGATATTTTAGTGAAAAGGCTGGAATGTGACAATAAATTCACCTAAAAGAACAAAAAATCGATTCTGAAAAAAAAAAAAAAAAAGGTTCCGTGTTTAAAATTGTACCAAATTATTATAAATCCTACCAGTACATAATGAATTATTACCAGAGAGCAAAATGTTCATATTTTGTTTATCATATTGACACATCTGTATGCAGTTCTATGTGTGTTGTTGGAATTTGTTGTTTGTTTGTTTGTTTTTTTACTTCTGTTGTTGTGGCAGATCCTCTTTCCGATTCGATTACTTCTGCTATATTTCCTCCTTTACTTCCACATGCTTTAGATTGATTTGTTATGTCATGATCTTGTGTTGTACACAGTCACACACCCGCTCTCGTGCACGCTGTGTAAACCGATGCCTCAGGTTAGTGCACCTCTGTCTGAGTTTAAATCCTCTCAGGATTTAAGAAAAGGCAGGAAGAGAAATAAGGGGGGCTTTGAAGCTTGTCCTTCACAAGAACTTTCTCCTAACGTGTGCCTGCTTTTGTGTGAAATATTTTTTTTTATGTTTCTGACTGAAGTGTGTCCAGGTATGTTGTAAGTCAGTCCAGATGATGTGAGAGTGGTTTTATCTGTCTTGTCAACACTCATGAGGATTACTAATCCATTAATCCACGTTCTTAGCCAGCAACTCTATATGCTCTCTAACTGGAACTATTATAGGCTCAGTTGAAAGGAAAGTTTAGTGGAAAATCAAATTTGTGCAATTTCCCCCCTAGTACATCCATTTTCATAATAAAACATGTGCACTAAAATCTGTTGCCATTCTTTTGACTATCACACATCTTTAAGCATGCCTGGAAGTAAGTAAAAGAAATCATTTTCAAAGAAGCTGGTAAATCTAAGGTTAAACTGTCCCGAAGAGCTCGGAATCTTGAATGACCCCTTTCTACTGTTACCTAAATAAGTTTTAACATTATTGAAACCATGACATGGTCAACCTGGGCCTTCTGCAAAAAGGTCTAAATGCTGTTTGAAGATCTGCTGAGTAAAACATTTTCATTCCAAGTCTAGTGATTTGTTGCGCTTACAGCTGCTAAATGACAGTCAGTTATTGTTATTGTTTATTTTATTATTATGGATTTATTTATACATGTATATTGGTGCATATATGTTAATTTCTTTCACACTGGAATAAATTTTTTTTTTCTATGCTTGATGGCAGAGCTCTGCTCTGCAGGGACGCACATGCCTTTCAGTCCTCCTCTAGACGTTCACTCTGTCTGATTAATAGCCAATAACGCTGGTGCTATTGTACTGGGTTCTCCAAGGCTAACTGCCTCTGCCAGCCCAACCCGAAGAGCTTTGCCGTCTCATTATCCACTCAGAGCGGCAATAAAAATGGCAAGACAGCCAGTCTGCCATTTTGTCTGTCTGTCTGTTTGTCTGTGACAAATAGACTGTCGTAAAGGATTTTGCTTGTGACCGACAGGTGATTTTTTTTTTTTCCTCTATTCATCAGACAGTGATCCGGCGCATCATTCACTCGGCAGCCTCTGAACGGGCCAAGACTGACACTGTGACACAAGAAGAGACGTTTCAACTTGATTTATTATTATATCGCTCAGAAATATTACAGCCACACCTTGGGAGAGGATGAAAATATGATGTCTTGGTGTAGACATACTTTCTTTCTCATGGCACATTTCAGTAAGTCTTTTGTAAGATGTCACATTGCAGCTGATAATGTGCAAAGCTCAAATCTGTGCCATAGACCTAATGGCCTGTGAGCATGTATCTGTCTCTGCAATAGAGAGGGAGAGACAGAAACTGTGCTTATGTGTGTGTGTGTGTGTGTGCGCGTGTGCGCGTGTGCGTGTGTGTGTGTGTGTGTGTGTGTGTGTGTGTGTGTGTATGCATAGTCTCGGCTGGTCTGCTGTATTGATATGCAGGCCACACTGCTGCGGTGCTCGCGGACTGAAATGAGGAAGCTCTGGCGCGAAGGACTGGGATGAGATGTTTTAATGAGATTGTGGTCTCTTTAGCGGGCATGCAGCGCAGCACTGTATGTGATCTCAGGCTCTGCTTATTGGTTTATGCATGCTCATGCACTTGCTAATGTGTTCACCGCTTCCGTGCAGTGCTGCGGCGCCGCAGTGGGGCTGATTTAAACAAATCACCATCATGATGGAGAGAGACAAAAGAAAAAACTCCCATGAGAACAAAAAGATGACAATAAACAAAGGAACAACTCGACTGGTGTGTCTTTGCACAAGATACTTGCATATTGTGTGATTTTTCTAAAAGGTCATTGTTCATATAATAAGACTTGTACAATAATATCACATTGCAATAGTTTGAGACATTTTACACATTACATCCCACATTACATTATAGGATTGTTTATTTATTTATTTATTTTTGGTTATCCATCTTATCTTCACGTTATTTAAAAAAAATCATATAGTACTCTATACATTATAGAAACTGATTTTTTTGCATTATGCTTCAAGAAATGGAACGAAAGCAAACAAAACCGCATTTATGTCTCACATGATGTAAATGCTGACATAGTTAGGGTTGTTGATAACGTGGCAGACAAACAGAAGTGCTGATTTTTTATAGAATGTCTAGATTGGAAAACTCTTACCAAATTTTATCGTCCGGTTCCACTTTCTCTTGTAAAATCCTAATAATTAAGGTAATCTAGCAGGAGCACATGGTGTAGGAACTGAGCTGTTGGTCTGTAATTTAATGGAAATGTAAATCTTTTCTAATATAATCTTCATGAAATCCATTTAACTCTCTGACGTGATAAATCACACTGCCAGACACACAATCATCCGAGCCTCCCCTTCCAACTTTCCATGATCATTTGTCTCCCTGACTGATTATAGTTATGATTCATAGTGTCTGTTTCATAGTATTTTAACTTGCTGAATAAATTACTTTAATGATGCCTAGGACTTTAAGTGCTTGTGTGTTTCCAGCTATAATGCTACATACAGTAATTTCGCATCATTCTGTCACTTAGCTAGCCTATTTTTGGCTCGCACGAAAGCTTCAGCTACAGTAAACCAAAAATTATTTCATACTGTAAACCATACTTCATGTCAAATAGCTTTCTATTGAATGGTTTTTTTTTTCCAGCAAGATTTGCTAAATTCATAACTGCAGCAGAACTACTGTAGATAACAGTTAACCTTCAGACAGAAATCTCACTAATCAGTCACGAAGATGAACAGAGTTAAGAGTTGAGATTTGGGAGGGCAAAGGGAACACCTCCACTGCCAGGCCATAAAATAAATATGCAAACTCTAAGATTTGATTCAGTCACCTTTAGCTTTCATTACAGCCAGTTCATGTGTGAAAATGATGCCTCGTGTTCCCAGATCACAGATGAGTCTTGGAATATCTCTGCGCCATCAGGGAAGGAAAACTCCAATGATTTGATAAACTGGTCATTCAGTACATTCAGGTCATCAGCTGACTTCATTTAACTGCTACATAACGTTGCTGAGCCTAGACCTGGCCAACTGAAGCAACCCCAGATCACAACAATACTGTCTCCAAAGGCTTGTGTAGTGGCCACTATACAGTACGTAATGCGTGCATCGCTTTATGTGCTTCACTTCTTACGCAGATGCACCCATCACTCTGGAACAGGGTCCGTCTCAACTCGTCAAACAATATGACCTTTTACCATTGCTCCAAAGTCCAATCTTTTGCAAAGCATAGCTTTTTTCTAATTAGTCCCACTAACAAGTGGTTTTCTAATGACTACATACTGTAGTAATAATCCTGTGAGCCCTCTTTACATTATGTGCGTATAGAAATACTCTTACTTTTACTATTAATTTACTATCATTTTTTCTGACTGCGTTTCTTCCACGAACTTGGTAGTTCAGAAATTCCCTTCCAGGTATTAATACAGTAAGGTGTTCCATGAGTTTCTAACCTAGTTCCAGTTATTTCCAATATCCTTGTTTTCTTTGCTACCCTGAATACAGCGGTATAGATGATGAGTGAGTGAGAGTGTGAGGTTTCTTTGCTTGATGCAGCCCAATAATTTTTCCCTTCTGAAATGACATTTGCATTAAATTGGCACTTTTAAATAAGTTAATAAGATGCTGCTGTTTATATTGATGCTTATTATAGCTTTATTCTATCAGTCACCTCTGCCAGAAATGATATAAATATGCATTTTAAGGCCACTAGTAATTAAGACTAGGACACCAAACTGTAGTTTGTGGGTATATTTTCAGGAAAAGCATAAAAAAGTAAATAGTAAATAAAAGTCAACAAATGATCGAGCATGTTGTTAAAGAAAATTAATAGTCTCATTTACTGGTCATGTTGTCTGGCCTGAAATGGCCTTATGGTTCTATATCAGTATTTATCAGTTTTATTTCTCTTATGCCACAACAAGTTACAAAATGTAATAACAAAAAGCAGCAATAAACAAGAGAAAGGACATATAATAATAATAATAATAATAATAATAATAATAGTAGTATTCATTTGAATTATTATTTAAAAATAGATGTATTGTTATATAATAGGACTTACTTTGTCCTTTTTGGCCAATATTTAGACATTTTTATACAAAATATCATTTTTACACAACAAAAATACATGTATTTTTAAATAATAATCGTTATATAGAAATATAGAAGAAAACCATATAATTTTAATATTTTTGTTTTTAAAATGATAAATAGTAGCATGACTTTAAATAATTATGAAATTGAATGAACTACAAACTGTATTTGTTTTGTTATAATTATATAAAGCACAATAATATTATTCTAAAAATATCATTGGAATTAGCCAAATACTGCCAGACCCTTCAAACTTGAGAATTACAAGAGTGATGTGGCTTCATATCAATTTATTACAATACCAAACAACTGCTTTAGTGGTGTGCTGTGTGGTTAAAAGCGCTGCACATTTAAGACTTTTATGGTTTAGCCCATCTTGAACATTTATATCCATCTCTTGAGAAATAAAGGATGGTTGCACTCTGGGGGAAATGATCCTAATGTATGTCTCGTCACTTAGCAGCAGATGTATGGAGGCCTGTAGGACAGTTCTAGGGGCTGTTGGTAAAAGCAATGGACATTTTTTCCCCCTAATCCCTGTAATGAACTGTAGATAAATAAAATGGTACATAATCTACCCTCACATTTTAGCAGTCTGTAAAGATACTCCTGCAGATACTGTAACATGTATGTATGCGTGTGTGTGTGTGTGTCTGTGTGTGTGTGTGTGTGTGCATGCTGGTGAGAGAGAATTAGAAGGACAATGAAGCTGTAGTATGATAGATAGAATAACATTCGGGCATATCTACCATGCCATGGCCTCTGTGCTTCAGTTTCAGTGAAGGCGGTGTGGATTCTCTGGTTCAGTTCTATTTACAGTGTGCAAATAGAACTATTTTTGTTCAACACTCAGTAAATGAGTGGCATTATGTGTCCTTTTAGACTTACAGAGGCAAAGAGCAAGGAAAATATATTAAACTCCAAAAAAGCTTATGAAAGCCAAAAAAAAAAACACAATAACAATATTGTAATAACACATTTCTACCTTTGTTTTGTACCTGTAGTGTCTGTAAAAATTGGACAAATCTAATGCTCTATAAGTAACTATCAAGTTTAAAAATATGCTTAAGAGACTGGATATGTGTCATTTCTCTACTTTGGCAGGTGAGCATCTGCGAGTGTGTCCTCAAGGCTACACCTGTTGCACAAGTGCCATGGAGGAGACGCTGTCTAACCTGAGTCGTAGAGAATTTGAGGGCTTGGTGAGAGAGGCAGGACGCTCTATTCAGGCTTCCCTGAACGCCCAGTACAGGAGCTTTGACAGTGAGTAACACAGTGTAATTCAACCACACACACACACACACACACACACACACATTCAACCACACACACACACACACACACACACACAGAGGGCAGCAGAGAGGCTGAGTTGTAAGAGAACTTGGGACTGACACCGATCTTTATATATTTAATCATCAAAGCATCCATCTGTTTTTGCTTAGTGTTTTTATGCCTAGCACCTGGATAAGTGAACAGCAAAGGGTGAAAGGTGAGCACTTTAAAGCACACACTCTCTCCTGCTTTGTGTCACAGAAAGTGCAGATTAAAGTGGGGACGGAAATGTTCCCTCTCTCTCCCACCATGTGGCTTTTCATGGCCTTCCCCAGCAGTGACCCATTAAAATGTGATCAGCTAAGATAGACCAACCGGATCGCATCCGGCCGTAATGATCAGAATCCTAGCAGGAGTCTTTGTGGTCAGGAGCTTTCATGAGAAGCCAGGCTTTTGGTAATATTTTGTGTATTTTATACATGTATGTGCTTTAATTGGGGATTAAGGTCTGTCGGGTAAACGCTGTTCTAGATCAAAAATAATTTTAAAAAAGCATAAACTGGAATTAAAACATAATTTTGTTTTAAAAATATCACAAAGAACTTTTTCAATTAGCTTCATTTTCAAATTATTATTTGCCTCTAAAAAGTAAGCTGTATATTTATGGTTTTATCAATCAGAACCTGGATGATACCAATTCACTCTTCCAGCTGCTGATTGCCTGCATCGGGTGTGTTCAATCAATCAGCAGTGAGTAAAGCAAGAATAACTGGAAAACATGCAGGGCTGTGGCTCTCAAGGACCAGGGTTGGCCACCCAATATTGGCCAATGTGTACAGAGACATTCCAAAGAAAACAACAATCTTGGAGGGCCCCCAGTGGCACAGAAGTAACAAGCTCGCCCTATCCTCTCGTTCATGTTTGGATCCTGGGTGATGGCAAGTTCGAATCCCTGGCAATACTGAAGTCTCTCATAGCCGAGAGCTGATTGGCTGAGCTGTCTTGGAGGGTAGGGGTGGGAGGCACTTTAGCATTCTCACATCAATCGTGGGATAAATGAGCTCGTGCATGTGGAAGGAGCGGATAGCGCTATCCTCCGAGTTTATCATGTCGGTCCCAACAGTGGATGAGTGAATGGTTCGACAAGATGCGGTTGGCTGGCGTCACGTGGCTTTGAGGAAACACGTCATATTTTTTGGCCCTGCCTGACTGGTAGTTGTAGCCTTGGTGGAGTAGTATCCTAATGACGGGTGGGAATTGGCCATGACTAAATTAGGGGGAGAATCATGAAAATTCCAGATAAAAATAGTAAAAAAAAATATATATATATATATATTTTTTTTTTTTCGATTTTTTTTTTTTTCAATTCGATTACATTTTATTTGAATTTTACTTTTAACAATGCAGCTTTTACACACACACACACACACACACACACACACACATATGTCTCACCTCCAGGGTTTTGGCTCGAAATGAGCTTCCAGTCTGCTAATCTGCTAAAAATCACACATGGTCTGACAGATAAAGTAAGTCTAACAACAGTTAAAACAAGCGACTTGTCACTTGCTAGCATAAATGCGCAGCTAAAAGTTTGACCAGGTAACAATTACCAAAACACAGAACAAGCTAAATGTTAAGTATTGGTCGAAATAGTTTCTGAATTGCTACTATGCATGTTACTTAACGGGCAAGTTATTTGAAGAAAACACAAAGGCAGGTAGAATATCTCAAATCTTTATTGACCTACTCAGTCAAAAATAAATGCTAAGGAAGGGCTACCAGCAGTTGTATGTTTGTAATTTAGCGTATACTTACATTGTCCAAGTATTTATTTATTTTTCCATTAAAAAAAATTACTTTTAACCGCAAAATACTTCAGCTTTATGAAATACCACGTTACTCATCCTCCCAAAGCTGAACTACTGAAATGCCGTCTGAGTCTCAGACAGAAAACAAGTTTCAGCTTTGATCTGTTCAAAGCAAGTTTGGCAGCTCGAATCCAGCACTCGCTGTTTCTCCTGCGGGAGTGTGTTTGAGCTGGAGGACAAAGCGCAAATATTTTCATCTGCTCCCAAGACACACACATGTGTTTACCATGAGCACTTTAAAAACTTTCCAGGCAGTGACAGTCTGATTTTTGAAGTATTTATGCGAGCAGCATGAGTCAGAGAAAATATTCTATTTTATGTTTGATCAAAGGTTTATACAATGCACTCGAACATTTTAACATTTCACAATGCCATTCATTTGAAGGCTGTCAACAGAAGCAATTTATAACATGCATAAACATTACCCTGAAAGGTTGAGCTTATTATTCTGTTATTCATCTTCAAACATATTATTCAGTAACTACTCTGAACTGTATGTGTGTGAGGAATGTAGGTCTGGATGAGCCGTCATCTCCTGCGGAGTATTAGACATTTAATAATTGAATTCTGAAGTTGACATTGTTAATTAATTTTCTGTAACCCTGACAGTAGCACAAAGCTACAAATCACAGCTTTATATTAATGCCCTTGCTAAATAAAATATAGTTTCCATAGTAACAACTCATTCACAGGGACATATACAGCAGGTGACCTACATAACCTAAGACAAATAATAAACAGACTTTTAAAAAGTTATTTAATAAAGACTGATCTAATTGTTAAGATGGTGAGGTTTTCAGTAAAGAGACATTTTAGAATTGACAGTCTCAAGTGTCAGCACTTATTTCCAGTTTCACAGTAATATGACAAACTGCAATTTTCACCTTATTAACTTCAAGAACATGAGGGAGAAAGAGGGAGGTGTTTGAACTGCTTCCTGCTGCTATAATGTATTAATACTTTCATGTAACCATAATGAAGGATGATGAAAGAGAAATAAAAATCAAGACTTGTGTGTGAACTACTGTGGTGGCCAAAAGTATCAAGACAACATATCCGTGTTCTACCTGTGCACAAAACAGGTGATGTCACCAATTAGTTCGAACCTGTCTGGCTAAAGAGGTATTAAGGGATATTTACTGATTTTGATTCATACACATTCACATTTCATACAAACTTAAATAATTCTTTTGATTATGTAAAGCTGCTTTGCGACGATGTCAATTGTTAAACGCTATACAAATATTGAATTGAATTTAGAATCAGCTGGATTAGTTAATGGATGGAGCAAATATGTGGGAGGACTGTCTGAAGACAGGGCGCCCACCTCTGCACAAACTCTACACCAGAGTACTGCAGACGTCTTCTTGACTCCATGCCCAGGCGGACCTAGCAGGTTTTGAAGAAATAAAGAACTTCAAAGTAAATATTTAATTGCATAAGATAACAAATTAAGCATATTATCTTGATTGCCATTATTTTATTAACTTGATATGTAAGTCATTGTCATGTAAACATTAAATTTCACTTTTATGTATGTATAGGTAGGAATCATAACTTTCATTCAAGCAATAGAAAAATTAATCACAATTCATGTCTCAAAACTTATAATTTTTTTCCTTCCTCACTCACTCACTCATTCACTCACTCTGCTTCCTTTCTGATTTCTGTTCATGTGCAGAAATTTGTCCCAGACGTTGTCTGCATACTGTGAAGTCTTGTCACAAATTTGTTTCATCCATTAACTAAACAAGATGATTCTAATTAGCATAATTCTTCAGCCAAATATGTTGAGTTATTAGGGAAATCATCTGTATTATACTCAGGGAGAACAATAATACATGGCATGCAGTATGTTGTCTAAATACTTTGGGTCACCACTATAAAGTCTTAATGTTTATTTACCATTCATCATGTTTTTACAACCATTTCTTTTTCTTTCTTTCTTTCTTTAATTTAATTACTTATTTACTTATTGCTTACCTGCTTACGTATGTTTTAACTTAGATTTTTTTCCTACAGGTATAATGATCAGACAGTTTCTGACTCTTAACGATATTATCACACATGAGTGCTGATGGATCCTTTTTGCACAAGCACCAGATGGAGCCCTTAAAATGATCTAAAACCTCCAGAGATCAGATTTGCTAAATTTCAAGTCAGCCTCCTTCTACAGCTAACTTCATTTCAGTGCAAAACTTTTGCACATCTCCATATAAAAGTGGACTGAATAAAACTGATGTCCAAAGAATTTTATTTAATAAAATTTCAGGGCTCTGTAAATTGAATTGACCCTGTGCCTGTTGACCTCGGGGTTCTGTCTAAAGCGAATACTGACTCCTTTTTCTAACTTCTTTTCAACAGCATACTTTCTGGAACTCCTGGACAGGTCTGAGAGCTGGTTGGAGGAATCATTTGTTAAGGCACTAGGATCTCTATACTCACCCAATGCTGGGGTTTTCCGTGACCTCTATGCTGATTTGCGCCGATACTATCGTGGCACGTCGCTGAATTTAGAGGAGGCACTGGATGAGTTCTGGATGCGGCTGCTGGAGCGCCTGCTAAAGGCCTCCAACCCGTCTCTCATCTCCGATGATTTCCTTGAGTGTGCATCCAAACAGACAGAGACCCTGCGTCCATTTGGAGATGCTCCGCGAGAACTCAGGGTACGACTGGTGCGTGTGTTGATCGCTGCCCGTGCCTTTGTGCAGGGTCTTAACGTCGCTGGAGAGGTTGTAAGGAAGGTTTCTCAGGTACGGTGGGTCTGTTTATCTTTTAAATCCCAATATCATGATTATCATTGTCATGTTTATCAAAGGTATTAAAGGTGCATTTTGTAATATTTAGAGACTACAATCTAACTGATAAATCTAATTGGTTAGAGCAAGTTTCTATAATAAGAAGCTCTGCCAGGAGTGCACATTCAGATACATTACTGTTTCTATACTGACACCTTATATAGTGACCTGTCTGGTGGGTGTGCAACAAAACACAGATTTAAAAAAAGGGTTGTTAATACTAAACAAATAGGTATTATTGTAAGTGGAGAAACATTTTTAATTAAGCAATATCAGCACAGTGCTGTTGCGATGAATATCAGCACAGCCTTATATTGCTGTTGTATAAAAGCAGAAGTATCTAACCATTACAGGCACAGTTAGTGTCTAACAGTTAGAGACCAAAAGTTAGACTTACCGACAGGAATAAAGGTAGTTATACATTCTTACAGGTACTATGTAGGATGTTCAGTTAATCAACACACCAAGTACTGCCTGTGATTGGAGGCTACAGAGGGATTTGGTATTCAGACTTCCAGTATGTTAGAAGCTTGTTAGCTTTAAAGCTTGCATAATCAAAGCAGTACAGAGGCAACTTGAAACAACTTAGAAGCAATGTGTGAGTGTTGTTTAAGATGTCATAACGTCATCAGATGTGTTTTCTTGCTGAATGTGCTTCTGTGATTGGTCTTGAATGTGGGTTTTGCAGCTGCTCTCTGCTCGGTACTGAGGACTGTACTGACCTACTGTACTTTTACCCTGACATTTGGTGCATTTAAAGGTTATTAGAATGCAGCGATGCAGAGCGATTCATGTAGTTAAACATCCGAGTGGACTACTCATGAAAATTCGGATTACTTGGTTGAAACGGTTTTATATTGTGTGTTATAGAACTTCTGATAAAAAAGATTTATCAGATAATAAGGCATAAAATTTTTGTATTAATAAAAAAGTTGTTGCGCATTTATAGGAAAATAATCAACTTTAAATCAACCTGGTAACAACAATCTTTGTCGACAATAGTATTTTGCTTAATACATGGATTAATCTAAATTCTCAGCTTTTGAAATAGAAATCTATAAACCTCAATTGAATTGCCCAGAACCATAATGAAATTTGAATGAATTTTAACCATACAGTAGGTTTAGTTGCCAACACAATCTACCCACAAAATAATTTGTGTTAATGTACATATTTATAACTCAGGATCAATGTTGCAGTAAGATCTAAAAACATCATTAAAAATTGATTAATGTTCTGGCACTACTTACTGCCCGAGTATCTTACAACCCAACTGCAATTAGGCGTGTCAGTTACAACTCTTTCAGTCATGTTAGAAAGAGCACTGACTGTAAACCCTTTAAAGCGATTGCAACAGTGTGTTGTACATCTGCTAGAGCTTTCCAGGAAAAATCAAGCTCAAGTCCTCTCAAGCTAGCTTTCTCTGAGCTTTCAGATCCCGAGCTCACAGATCCCTTGATGAATGAGATCAGGCCGCAATGCGACAACTCTCTTTGCTTTTAGAGACTAGCGACAAAACGGCCGTGCCAGTCTCTGGAGAACCCGGCTACACGGCCCTCCTTCAGGCTGATGAGGTGGGGGTGTATCGGTGCACGCTAGTGCTTATGCTGTAATAATGAAACCTGCACCATAGAAGCTGTTCCACTGGCCTTCAAACCGTTTCTAATTATCACTGCGTTAGTTTTGGCAAGTGGCCATTCGCAGTTACGCATCAGTTCTGTTGTTTCAGCAGGCACATCATTTTATTGCCCTTTTTATGGTGAGCTATATAATGTGATGTTACTATCATTAACATGTTCTCTGTTGCACTTTAACTGTTTTCTTAGCTCAGACCTGTACTTTTTTATTTTAAATGTGTGTCGCTTCAGGTGTATCTATATTTCTTTGAAAGTACATCAGAATTTATCGTTTGCTTAACATTTTAAGTTACTTATCTGTTAGATGCACTACCTGTAGCTATTTATGACTATTATTTATCATTTACTGTATCTATACACACCAGCAAAACTTTCATTACATCAATTTTTTATAAAAAAAAATGAAATAAACAAAGGCAGTAAACTTTAAGTTTAAGAATACTATGGAAGGGATTGCGAAGAGCTGAAATCGATGGTGTGCCTTTTTATTGATGCATTTAAAAACTCAAAGCTTTACTTGTTACTCAACAAAGTTCTGCATGAAAAAAACAAAAGAAAAATCATGAGCTACAAGCTTTAATATCTTGCAGGGTTTTGCAATATGGTGCCGGCCACTATGGCGTTTGGTTAGCTAATTATAGCTAAGGAGGCAATTTAGTCATCGGGAAACATAATTATCGTTGCAACACCGCTAAAGAAATTTTGATCTTCCTGCGGGTCTGTCTTGTTTTTGTATACGTAGTTCTCATTGATGTTGCTACATACAGTACATGCAATAGCCATGTCAGCCCCAGCTTTGTTGGGCAACTGTGAAATGCTTTATGAGCTTTGCTCATCAGCATTTTGCTAGTTTTACCAAATAAGCCTTAGAGACAGTAGGATATGTTACTAGTTCATGGCAAAAGGTCCTAATACAGCTGCTTAGTTTTAGCAACTATGATCAACAGCATCCTGTCTATAAGGGCATGTGTGTAGTAGTTATTGGTATTGCCATGTCAGTTGTTTTGCATCAAACAGCAATAAAGGTGCACATGTCTGAGCTGCACATGCAACACTTTAAAATAATTATTAGAGACAACAAATTAATCACTTATATGTGTATATCATGCTATGAATACGATATGAGTTACTGCTTTTCTCACATTTTAATGCACTAGAACAGCTGCTCAGCTATGGCCAGGTGTGTGACTTCATTATTCACTTACAAGTCAGCAGATAAATTGTGTAGATTTCAAGTGTTGCATTTGTCATTGAAATCTGTCTCTCAGTATGAAGTCAAAAGAGCCGTATATTCGAGTGAGGCAATGCTAAAAGATCATTGCTTTGGTTCATTGCATCCTCAAACACGCAGAACAGCGGAAATGTGTCTTGAGACCTAAAGAACATTACAAGCTGTAAAACATTTTCCATGCAGATTTGTAAAAAAGCCTGAAAAAGAAAATATATTTCCTAAACTAAATTTGTTTCTCTACTGTAAAAGTCCAAACTAGAGCAGAATATTTGGACAAGTATGATCCTGTGATGTGGCACAGAAGACATGTCCTTATTGTAAATCCGGTTTCCTTTGAATAACCAAGAATAACTGAGCACTTCCTGTTCTCTAAGACGGTCCACTTTGATTTGTGATCGGGGCAGGTCTTCGAAGCATTCAATCTAGCAGATTAAAAAACGTCCCATTATGAAGCACACCTCTCCCAAACCTGCCATACAGGTGCAGTGGCCATTTTCCAGCAAAGATGATGTCGCCACCAGGGTCACGTGACATGGACATGGCTATGAGAACTACTTTACGACAGGACGCTTGGTAGCCAAATTACACAAGCCTCAAATGATTTGCTTGTTATTGCACAGATTTATCTATTTATGTTGAAAATCACATTTGAAATTGAACAATTCATAATTGCCAGTGCGTGTTACTAAAACAGCAGCCAAAGTATGAAGTAATCTTAATAGAGCAGTACCACCCACTGATAAGAATTAAAAAAGTTTGCAAGAAACTGATCATCTGAGTATGGGTTTAACATCTAGGTACACCTGACTGATAGGCAAATGCGTTTAGAGCTGCTACATTCACAGCCACAACCCCTTTAGGACAAGTTGTAAAATGTATTACATCCAATTGAATGAAATATGATGCACATAAATCTAAGACAAACTTAAGAAAAACAAAGAAAAAATACAGAACAAGAATGTAACAAATGTGTGTATCCCTGCCTAATCAAGACGACAAAGTGCAGAATGATCATAATGATGTACAGCATGCCGCGGCATGGTTCGGGTTCGATTCCCGGCCTGGCTCGATTCCCATCTCTGTGTGCATGGAGTTTGCATGTTCTCCCTGTGCTTGATGGGTTTCCTCCGGGTACTCTGGTTTCCTCCCACAGTCCAAAGACGTACAGATTAGGCCAGATTGGTGTTCGAAAAATTGCCCGTAGTGTGTGTGCCCTGCACTGGATTGGCACCCTGTCCAGGGTGTACCCCGTCTCATGCCCCAAGTCTCCTGAGATACACAATAAAACGGTATAGACGATGAGTGACTGAGTGAGTGATATAGAGCATGTCATTAAAGTGATGATGAAGATGAGGATGATGATGATGTTCTGATGTCTTAAGGTTCCTCTGAGCCCTGAATGTAACCGTGCCATCATGAAGCTGGTGTACTGCCCACACTGCCGTGGTCTCGGCTCAGCCAAACCCTGTGCTAACTACTGCAAGAACGTCATGAAGGGCTGTCTAGCTAATCAGGCTGACCTGGATGCGGAGTGGCAGAACCTAATTGGTAAGTGACACACACGCACACACA
>JAAGKR010005676.1:0-19356 GCA_011419295.1 Clarias macrocephalus
TAACAGTTGTATCATTAAGGACAAATCAGCCAACAATAAAGTTTAATGTTACAGTACAACTGCTATACAAACCATGATACTTATTGTTATATTAAGTGCAGAAATAGTCAAAGGCCACACACACTGATGTTTTCACTCTTCACAGGCATTTAGACCTGATGCCAAACTAATTTCGGGGCTGCAGATGTGGAGTCGTTTGTAAGGATTATCCTGCCTTCAATTATGCATCTGACTTGCCAATAATCCAGTGAGCCATTATAATACGTTTAGGGACCAAAAGACATTTACAGTGGTAATGCATGTTGATGGCAGAGTGTGGAACACACTGAAAAGATCATCTTAAAAATTAAAGAATAGCAATGATATCTATCTGCAATGGCAGCATATTTTTCTCTCCATGTTTTGGATTGACATACTTTAATAATGGAATTTCTGCTTGAGTCCATCTTCAAGCATATTATAGAAGTATTAATGCTTCAATTAGTATCACTTATCAGCATGGGTGATATGACCCATGCTTTTAAAATTACATATTAGCTGCATGATTCTATTTAATTTTGTCGAACAACATATTTTGTGTTTATTGTACGGCATGGTGCTTAGAAAGTCAAGGTGAAGCAGTTCCCTTTTTATGTTATTAAAAATGGCCTTTAATTATCAATCTTTCATTATGTGTTTTTCATTATATTTTCAGAAACACATGCACACACAGTTTATCACCATTCCATTCCACTCTCTTTGCATTTTTTTGGCACATTTTCTCTCTTTAACTACTGCTAAAACACTGTAAACATGATGGTGTACTGTACTGACCATCTGTATTATTAATGCTAACCAGAATGTAAACCAAATACAGTATATGTACATTTCATCACTGACTCTAGAGATGTGTACTGGTTGGTCCTGTGGTGTTTGACTCTGTACTGTTATACGATATGGAATATGATAGTCATGGCAAAATCATGAAAGAAAAACGTTTTTATGTTAAATTTTCCGGTAATACAACTTAGTGATTACAGCACCTTGGCTAGCAGACAAAAACTAACTATTTTTTCTTTGTAGGGTGCCATTTTGTCCCAATTGTCTATTGTTTAATTTCTATTTGTCTATTTGAAATAAATACATTTTAAAATAGTGATCATATAGACAATGGCAGTACCTCATGCTAAATAAACACCAACAATGTTTATACTAACTGGATTTTCATTGTGACCATATTTCTTATAGAAACAGTATATGGTTTGCATTACTGTATAAGCAGTTTGTTCATATCTAACTTGATAAACAATGTTAAATATTTAAAACTAAAACATAATTCATGAACTGTATGACACTGAAAAAGCTGTGAAAGAGAGGCAGTTGGCAGAAGCTACTTCTATTGCACTTACTTGGGACGACTGGACATAAGTAAATAACCATAACTACCTTGATGTAACAGCACACCTTATCAGTGACAAACAGCAGCTGCACTCATTCACTCTGGATGTGTTAAAAATAAGAGCAAAGTCATCGCGCTCGCTAAATTATCTAAGTTCAAAAGAAAGTAATAGACATGGTCAACTACTATAGGGTCAGACATGGCTTAAAAAAGGTTAGCTCTGCAAACGGTCTAACATTTAACATGGCCCGCACTGAAAAAAAATCCAATTAGATAAATGTTGAATTAATTAATATTGTATTGTTGGCCCAACTTTTTTCAGTGGTATTCATTGGTATTCAGTTGTATAACAATGTGTTCTTGTGAAAACTTTGAAGATAGAGACTTAATAAGCAAAAAATAATAATAATAATTAAGGTGAGCCAACAATTTACCCTCGCTTAGATGCAATCATGTGATTTATAAGACCCTCATCCCGCTTCCCCGCGGGACTGACGCTATCAAACTGCACTAGGGAGATGAAGATGACTATTTTGTGGACTCCTTACTTTGGGTAAGTATTATTTATTTCAATAAAATATGTTTTAGTTTATATACACGAGGCTGGTGTGTTTCTACCCTGACAGGACTGAAGTGAGCTTAGCTAATGTTAGGCTTCATATTACCACTCTGTACAGAAGTTATGGAGCTAACCGTTCATAACCGTATCTATTTTCCCCCACTTTGCCCTGGCTTTTGCCCAGCACAAAAAAACCCAGAAGTGTTTAACAGTTGAGAAGCAGTGGCGCTTTATTACTCGGTAAGTTAAGGGATATAAAAAACAGTCGCTAATACTCATCTACGTGTTATATCTGTTAACTTATTTATATAAAAACCAAAATTAGCTAATACCCAGTTAATTTAAAACATCACTTCAAACATGTAGTTACTCCAGAGAATCACAAATAAACCCTTGAAAACATCAACCCCTTTTAAATATGAAGCAATATGCAGCTTTAAACCATCAATAGAATTCCGGAAACAGAAATCCTTTACACACTTTGGTGGCATATAGCCTTATTAATATCCTTTATTGTTATCAGAACTAGATATTCTGTGAAATGTATTAATCTTTGTCTTCATAAAACATCTCTTGTTCTCTTTATCCAGAACTCTGTTGTAGAGGATTGGGTCAGAGTGGTGATGGTTGGCCTATTGGAGCAACTGGAGGAGCTTAAATAAGCTGTTGAAGTTGTAGTAGTTGTTGATTGTGCAGCAGTTTTAGGAGTGAGGTTTGGACAGGTCTGTGCTCTAAAGGACTAGACATATACTTATGGAGCCATCCAAATTATTTTTATTGGACTTGGAAAGACATGCTCCACTCAGATTCACATGTTTAGAAACAAACCCTTCTTGCCATAGACTTTTCTTTTGTGCCTGACACATTGAAAAAAAAAAAACTGTTCATCTTTGCTTTTTTTGTTTATGATATTGTTATCTACTGTAAAATAGTCAGTAGGATACTGATAAGCATCTGGTGATATCCAGGTATTTTATTTACCTTTAAACAAAACTGAGCCCGTATTCTCCTTTTTTATGCAGATCACTGTTTTAACTTTGACTAGTTTTGAAAGAATAAAGTTTTCTTAAGTAATGTTTGTGTGTTTAAATTGTTGAGGTATTGTTAGGCCAATTTGTATTTACAGAAAAAGATCACTTGAACTAACAATATTGGTGGGCTATAATGGGGACGACTGAGACAATTAATTGAGCCCACAACCATTACTTGAGCTGACTTAAATATTTGAATTACAAGTTGAGGCAACTTAAGTTGTCGAACTGGGTACACGTTGTGTCATTTAAACAGCAATGTGAAATATTTTGCTTGGCCAGCAAATTTCTATAAAAGTTGAGCTCCACTTAAAAAATCTGGCTAATTTGTTACTAAACGTTTTAAGTTGAGACAGCTTATTTGTTTTACTGTGTGGCCAAACAAAGTCATCTCTTGGATTTAACAAAACTAATACGTAAGAGCTTTAAATTATATAACTACTGCATCATTAATATGGCTTAGCTAGCGACACTATTTAACTCTATAACTGGTGCAGTAAGTAGGTTCTCATTTCTTAAACAACCATGTTACAAGAAATATTCTGTGTTTGTATCAAACTATATTCCTGCATCAAGAAAATAAAAACTTGTAAAAATTGTAAAACACATGGAATGATAATGGTGAACCATCACCTTTGAGGATGAAATGTGGTCAATAAAAGATCCTGGATGAGGGATAGGAGATCACTTAAAGGCTTAGTGAAATCAAATCAAAATAGTAGAATTAAAATAAAAAACAGTACAACTAAATAGTCTTTAATAGTGAAGATAAGACCATTTCCACACACACATTACAATGATGAGAACTCAAGGGATTTGAACTAAACAACTGTGTAACCTTATGAAAAAACACTAATTGGACAAAAGGCTTCAATTTGCTATGGAGCATAAAGAATTGACCTTGGAGCACTGGAAGGAAGTAATGTGATCTGATGAGTGCAGATTTACCATGTTCTAAAGTAATAGATGCATTATGCATAGTGCATACCATACAACCCTTACACAAAGAAAATGTATTTCTCTATATATTAACTGTCGATATATTGAATGATTTAGTGTATATCTAAATATATTTACTTTATACTGAATAAGATATTGTATTAATATATTACAATATATTGAAAAATGCATAAGCAATTGCTGCTTTTCATATATTGAGAAACAGATTTAAATATATATGTGTGTGTGTGTGTGTGTGTGTGTGTGTATACTGTATATATATATATATATATATATATATATATATATATATATATATATATATATATATATATATATATATATATATATTACAGTTTACTATTACCACTAATTTGTAATTTGAGCCCATGGATAAAAATAAATACATAAATAGAATAAACTTAAATGTGCAAAATACAATCTACAGTTTTTATTGTGTAATAAATGTACAATTTACACAATATAACAGACAACAGCAAAATCTGGACACTAAATGATACTGATACAAAATGTCACACAATCTGACAAAGATGTTAAGTGTCACACTGCTCAATTCAAAGTATGATTTATACAGGAGTTACACAAAGTCCACAGGATTGTGACAATCTTCCAGTGAAAGGAATCAGTGAAAAAGGAGATTAAAAATTTTAAAGGGAAAATCGGTTGCTTGCTGTATGTAAGGGCTAGAGGAACAGGGCTGGAAAAGTTTTTTCTCATCAGCCTTCTCTTGTGGTGGATGTCCAAAAAGTTTGTCCAAAGCCTGCAACTCCTGAAGTTTCTTAGTATCTAATGGAACTATACAGTATATATAAACATTTGAGATTTACTTAAACACAATTCAGCTACTTAATTTTAGCGGTGGGCTTGAGCTTGCTCGTGAGCTAGTGCTTACCTGAATAATACTGATGGAGACTCCGCAACCTTCTTCTGCAGTTTCCTTGTTGAGATTCTTGTTCTCTTTGAAGGTTTATGAGGTGGCATGCTTCTGAAAAGAACCCAGTTAAAGTAAAGCGTATATAATTACCAAGATAACCTTCCCACAAACAAAACATATTTGGCTTTATTTATAGAATATAATTCATTGATGTCCATAAAAGTTACATGTTCTGGTAACTACTGTTAAACACTGAACAGTCTATAATAAAACTACTGGTTTGCAAAAAGTGATCATGAAGTAACATTACCTTACTATTTTTTTTTTTAAATAAAAGGGTAAAAAGTAGTTTAATATGTCAGCCCACACTGGTTAACTTAGGACCAGCCTGATAATACTGTAACCAGCTGACTGAAAAAACAAACAAAGAAATACAAAACAACAACTTTCAATCTCACTAGTGTTAATTACTTAGACATGCTAATCCACGTGCTAAACCACCCACAGGTAGCATTTGAATTCACTCACTCACTCACTCATCATCTTTACCGCTTAATCCTGTATTCAGGGTCGCGGGGGCCCTGGAGCCTATCCCAGGAGACTTAGGGCACATGGCAGGGTGCCAATCCATCGCAGGGCACAGACACACACACACATACACTCACTCATTCACACACTACGGGCAATTTGGGAAAGCCAATTAACCTAACCTACATGTCTTTGGACTGTGGGAGGAAACCGGAGTACCCGGAGGAAACCCACCAAGCACGGGGAGAACATGCAAACTCCATGCACACAGAGACGGGAAACGAGCCTGGCCGGGGATCGAACCCGGACCCTGGCGGTGCAAGGCGACAGCATTTGAATTCATTTTGCAATTTAAGAACAAAAGTAAGCTATGTAATTTTCAGCTAAAATATACTATATGCTTGTTATTTTTTTGTTTGTTTTACCACAGACTCTGTAGTTTTAACATTTTTCTTTTGACATATTAAAGTTTTTTAACATTCTGAATTTTAAATTCGGGGAAAAAAGTAAAACCCACCTGCACTGTCCCCTTTGTCTTCTTCTTCATTTAATCTGCGGCAGGCAAAGTAGGTAGTGCGCTACCGCCACCTAAATGTCTGGATGAATGATGCTTGGTAAAGTGGTTTCGGTGACTTGACATCGAGGCCTGGCGATGCCCTGTACATTTAACTAAGGGTGCTTTCACACCTGCCTTATTTAGTACGGTTAAATCGCACTTGAGTTCGTTTTCCCTCTTGGTGCGGTTTGTTTGGGCAGGTGTGAATGCAGCAATCGCACTCTAGTTCGGACCAAAATCAGACCAAACAAGCGTACCGAGACCTCCTCGGAGAGGTGGTCTTGGTATGCTTTCAAACGAACACTGGAGCGGTTCGTTTGTGGTGAGAACACGTTCCGAACTTGAACAGACCCTACTGCAAAACGTACTGCACATTTTTGGACTAATTGAGCTGCCGTAGTCAGCTGCGTTGTGCATTGTGAGATGAGGACTAGTATTTGTTGACAGGTCACTTAGCGCTTAAGCAACATGGCAGCTCGCGGACAAACGTGGAGTCGTTTCATTGTCATAATAGTACCGGATGGATCGTTGGTGATATTTCCGGAAGATCACCATGTCACAGTTTCGCAAAATTAATGCACGCCTCCTCCTGAAGTGACTTGCGATGCGCCTTCGCTGTTTGTAGTACATTAAAACATTGTTTTCCAGCCGCATTCGCGCTTCATTCTCAAATTGTATGCTTTGTTTGTATTGATGTATACAAAAAATATAGCACAAAACGACCAAGGTTATAATTAGGCTGCGGAGTCTCTCCATACTAAAGAGCGACACGTTGTCTGCCGGCTTTTCCTCCTGTCTTGTTTACTTCCGGAAGTTCCTTTGCAAATTACCCGTACGTCAATTCTGACCAATCGAAAAGCAGATTAGGAGATATGTTCAATGACACATGTGACCAACGAGTGATGTGGATGTTATCACGTGACTGCATTTTGGTTAGATTCAACTGGTTTGGACCAAAGCAATCAGTATGGTGTGAAAAGGAACCAAAACGGCAGAAAAAAGCTACAATGTATCTGTTGTTAGACTTGGCCCAGACAAAATGAACAGAACCACAAGTGTGAAAGCACCCTAACACACTGGCCATTTAAACATTTGCAGGCTTAGAGCATGTGTGGGAGATATTGTGGGAAATTATGTCTACATGTACTGTAGGCTTAATTGAGTTGGCCATGAGAAAATGTTGAACATTGAGTCTTAAATGTATAATTAAAAATAGGTTTGGCCTTAAATGACAATTGTAGACAGAAATCACTGAACACAAACATTAACTCATTGCTTCACTTCTTGATTAAAAAATTTTATGTACTGTATATTGTATTTTAGTTCTTTATTGGTAATGACATTCATACAGAATGTAAAGAAAGTTTGCCATTTGCCAGTTTCATTTTTAATAAATTCATTAAGGTGTATACATTTGTAAAACGTTAGTCATGTTTAGTGTTGGGTGTAACGCGTTAGAATATTCTGATTACTTTTTTGATGTAATGAGTAATCTAACGCGTTAGGTCCGCCATTCAAGTACTCAGTTACTTTTTCAAAAATGTAATCCGTTATTCAGACAATTTATGTAATCCGTGAGCCAGACAGCAGTCATTCCCAATTCATTAGTGTGTGTGTGTGTGTGTGTGTGTGTGTGTGTGTGTGTGTGAGTGAGGACATCGTCCTACAAGCCCCGCCCCGATAACCCGCCCCCCCCCCCCCCCTCTGTTATTCCTGCTGCTATACCCCTATCTCACCTATGCAAGGACCTAAACATGGAAAGATGGAAAACTAATAGCAGCGCCAAGACTCGCGGTGAATCATGATGAACCGTACTTAGGTGAACTAGGGGTATTTAGTTAACCGATTATGGGCCAAACTTTGCTGAGTGATGATCTTGACTAAACCAACATGCATGAGGAAGCACAAAGGAGTTTTCATTTTCTGCAATGGAAAAGTACTCTAACTAGTTACTTTTATCAGAAAGTAACACAGTAATGTAACTGATTACTTTTTGAAGACAGTAATTTTGTAATGTAATTAGTTACTTTAAAAAGTAACGTCCCCCAACACTGGTCATGTTGATCAACTAGGGACACCTGGTTGTACTGTACAATAATATAACTGGTGGTTGGATTTTTTTTTTAAATAAAGATAGATTTCAAAATAAAACATTTATCTTTTACAAAACAATTTTGTAATGGAGTTTAGTCGTTACCAACCTACATATCTTCATTAAACACATGGTTGATTAAAAGTAAACTTAAAGTAAAACTTCTTTAAGGACTTTATTTTTGCAATTCTAAAGCATAAAGTTCCAACAACAAATATATATGACATAACATTCAGATTTATTTTATTTTCTATTAATTTCACATTTCAGAGATCCAACCTATTAAACCCCCCCCCATCTACCCGTATGTAAAGAGTAAGTAAGATGAAGTATATAAAAAAGTACTTAACAATCTTTAGTGTAGATGGCACTGTTTGTCAGAGAACCCTAGCCCTTAAATCCCAAAGCATTTCAGCTATTCTTTCCAATATGATGTTTTAATATATATATTAGTTCTGACTTATATACAGTATATAAGTCAGAATTGTGCAATATAGAGTGAAAATTTTTTCAGCACAACCTAGGCAATATAATGAACTCAATTTAATTTCATTTTAACTAACTATACACATATAAGCAAGAAATAAAACAGATTTATAAGATCACGTGTGACAATAATAATAAAAAGAAGAAGAAGAGGAAGAAGAAAAAGAATGCATACATTAACTATGCGGTCAAAAATAAAGTGACACGTGATGACAACCCTCTCTGTCAGCAAACGTACATTTTATATCAAGGACATAATATATAATAATATTCATGTTTTATGAGTTCTACATTTTTGCATCGTCATTCCGGTAGTAATATATATATATATTTTTTTAAAGTAGTGATGAGTTTAATGCTACACAATATATCAGAAAACCCAAATGCACAGTTTACAAGCACTGTACAATGTGTGTATCTCTGGAATTTAGAGGTAATGAGCCAGATTTGAGGCACATTTGAAAATATTGAGAAAACGGCTAAAATCTCATTCACGTCTCAAAGACGGCTCATTTCTGTATATGTGCATTGCACACAAGACAAAAATAAATTATCTCTGAGATTTAGAGGTAATGAGCCACATTTGAGACACCTTTGAGAAGATGCAGAAAATGCCTAAATCTCATTCAAATGATGGCTAATTTCTGTCAAGGTGAAAAGAAAAGATTAACATGAGATCTCATCTTGGGAGTTTTCTTAATCTGAGCACACAGACAAAGTAAAAGTGTCTGTATAATTCTTAAACATGCAAAAAGTTTCAATAATGTTTTAATAAAACAATTATAAGTATAAATATAATGGTTTTTGTCTGCATTGCAATATACAGTGGAACCTTGGATTATGAGCATAATTCGTTCCGGAAGTGGGCTCGTATTCCAAAACACTCGTAAATCAAATAATCATTTCCCATAAGAAATAATGAAAACTCAAATTATTCATTCCACAGCCCCAAAAAATAAATACATAAAAATAATTAATACAATCTATAAAATGAAAATAAAACAGATTAGTCTGCACTTTACCTTTTAAAAAAAGTACAAATAAATTCTGACAGATAAGTGTTTCCGTTGGTGCGCGCAGGCGGTGTGTGTGTGGAATTAGCCCCTTCCCTCGCCTCGTTTTACACAGTAACACTCCTCCTCCTTCTCCCCACCTCGCTTTTTAAGATTCACAACAAACACACACACACAACGGAAACACAGTTTTAACAGGAAAAAAATAATTCTTTCTGAGACTGGCATGAGAGTATATTTACAGACTCACTTTTTAAGTTTCACAACAAGCGCATAAACACAGCAGAAACACCGTTTTAACAGAAAAAGGCGAGACTGGCATGAGCACATACTAAAGGAATCACTTAAGTTTCACAACAAACGGACACACACACAAACACGGAAACACAGTTTTAACAGGAAAAAAAATAAATCTCTCTGGCCTGGCGTGAGCACATACTAAGGGAATCACTGCTGTAAAGTAAAAAAAAAAAAAAAAAAATGAACCAGCACCTTACCTTTGAAAAGAATCGCGACAGAGCAGAGTTTCTGTGTGTTTGTGAAGCCGGGGAAGAGGTGAAAAGGCGAGAGAGCATCTGTGCGTGTCAGTGTCAAATTGCGCACACACGAGCAGAGTTTCTGTGTTTGCGAAGCCGTGGGGGGAGGGGGGAAGGTGAGATAGTGACGCTAGGTGTCAAAATAAGAGTCGCATGTGTGAAGCATGATACTCGGCGCTCATAAACTAATACTTGCTCGGTTTCCCGAAAAAAAAATTATTAAAAATCTTTGCTCGGTTTGCGGAACACTCGTAAACCACGTTACTCGCAATCCGAGGTTCCACTGTAATGGTCCATTCATATATTGCACTAGTTTCCTATATATGGAAATTCATTATTTAATACAAAGTATTGCATTAGTGAATTACAAGTTATTTTTTCTTCCCTGATGGAATAAGCGTATTCCAAGATGGCCTTATAAGGATTAATTGGAATCAAATTATGAAAGAGTGTTTAAGGGAGCATGAGGCATTGTTTTCACACGTGGATTTGCCAGACATTAACACCATTGAGAATCCTTGTGAGGTGCTGGAGACTTTATCAAGTAGTCTGACTCTCCCATAATCAATACAAGATCTTGGAGAAAAAATTATGCGACTCTGGCCAGAAGTAAATGTTGTTTTAGGAATGTTATTAATAATGTGTTAATGCCTGTGATTTATCTAGAACTGTTAACATGTTACGTTTTTAAAGCAAATGAATAATAATTCTTATAATCACAGCACTTTTACCGGGCTCTGTGTGATGATGGCATGTGTATTGCGGATAATTTAATGACTGAGGAAACATTACCAGGTGTGCAAAATAGCAAGTTTCATTATAGCCTTTAGGTGGCAGTTTGGATAAAACCGAACATGAGTGCAACATCAAGTGGAAATATTTTTACAAGAATACATTAAACATATGACAGGGGAGTGGTGGCTCATGTAGCTAAATCTGTAGGTTGTTGGCTCTTGATCTGAGTTTTGAGCCCCACTGTTGGTAGATTGCCACACACCATACTACCCAGCCAGTCTCATTTGTGAAATGTTAATGTAAGGAACCACCCCTAGAGGGCACTGTTTGCCCGATTGGTTTGTTTTGTAGTTTTTGGTTTGTAGACTCAGTTTTTCCTAGAATGCACCTCAGTCAGGTGATGAGAGTGCTCACCTGAACCGAGGTAGCTCATTAAACTTTCTATAGAAATCTGTTTGTTCTGGGAAACTGGGTCGAGCGTTAGTTATGTAATGTGGGCATTTATTTTAGTTGTATTTGATTTTGTATTTGGTTTATTTTGGTTTTTGTATGTAACATCTGTTTTAAAGAAGGCTCTAGTTTTGTTATATTTATTGTTATGTTCATTGTGTTTTGGTTTATAGGGCTGGTATTATTAGGTTTTCTCGTATCTTGTGTCTTATGTGTCCCCGTTCTTCGTACGTCGCTTGACACATCTAAGATGAGATCATCGTGCTAATTACGATGTGGCTAATTTGGTTTTTCAAGCACACCTGTTGTTAATGATTAGTATAGCTGGATTGAGTTGTGTAGGATTATTGCACGTTCGTGCGTTGGTTTAAAAGTCGATATGCATCGACAGTAGAAACACTGATCACAACTCATTGGTTGACGAAATGGCAAAAGAGCGAGCTCAATTTTTTTCACAAGCGGAGCAAGAGTTTTATTAGAGGGTTTTGGAGAATTTCAAACTTTAATAAAGATAATTTAAAATAAAACAATTATTAAATGCGTGACTGCTGCCCATGTTACATGTTCCTTGATATATTATTTTATTTATACATTGTAAACCTTAATGCTCAAAGTAATTAAACACATTGATTACTGTTAACTTAAATAATTGCAATTAGGTCAAATTAATAGACCTTTTTGAGTATTCAGAACTTTTTGGCATTTATGAGTTTGTAGAAATTACATTTCAAGTTAGCTGAACAAATTTGATATTTTATGTAATCGTAAGTACTTAAGTAACAGTAACTGTCACCTTAAACTTCCACCAATGTAAAATCTATAGAGTACTGCTGGCTCAGTGGTAAGTGTTTCGTCTGCCATGCGAAAGGCCCGAGTTCGATTGCCGGGCTGAATTGTTAGCAAAAATTGATTTGATTTGCACAAGTTCAACAAACTCAAAAATTTATAGTTCTGTTTACTTAAAATTGGAAACATCATACTTTAAAAATGTTATGTAACTGATTACCTCAATTATTGCCAACTTAATCGGGTTTACAGTGTATGTATGCGTAAAAAATATATATGTATGTAATATATATATATATATATATATATATATATATATATATATATATATATGAGTGGAACCTTGGATTACGAGCATAATTTGTTCCGGAAGCAGGATCGTATTCCAAAACACTCGTAAACAAATAGAATTTTCCCATAAGAAATAATGAAAACTCAAATTATTCGTTCTACAGCCCAAAACAATAAATACATAAAATTAATTAATACAATATATAAAGTAAAAATAAAAAAAATTAACCTGCGCTTAATATTTTAAAAAAAGTAAAAATAAATCCAGACAGATAAGTGTTTCCATTTGGGTGCGCAGGTGCCGTGTATTTGTATGTATGTGTGTGTGGAATTAGCCCCTCGCCTTAAAAAGTAAAACTCCTCCTCCCTCTCCCCACTTCGCTTTTTAAGTTTCACAACTAACATGCACAATGCAAACACTGTTTTCACGGGGAAAAAATACATTTCTCTAATGATACGCATGTGAGCGCATACTAACAGAATCACTGCTGTAAAGTAAAAAAGCACCTTACCTTTGAAAAGAATCGCGACAGAGCTGAGTTTTCTGTGTAAATAAAGTGCGTGTGCAGCGTGTGTGTGTGTTGGTGTCAAATTACATGCACGTACACATGAGTAAAGTGTGTGTATTGGTGTGTGTGGGGCACAGTGTCAAATTAATTAAGGCTAATTAGTATGGATTAGCCTTTTGTGTGATCGTTCCCAGTCTTTGTTCAGTTACTAACCTGGTTTGACACTAACCCTCTTAGATAATAACCCGGTTAGGTCAGCATCCATTTCTACTACAACCAGTTTAGATACTAATCCTATTTAACTACTAATCTGCTCAATCAGTAGTCTATGGTCTCGTCTCTGTTTTGGTTCCAACTCCATGTCTCTTTATGTCAAGCTCTGAGCCTGTATGTTATGCTTTAAAGGGCCTGTGTGGTTCTGCCCATAGCAATCAACATCAGCCACAACTACCACCTAGTAAGTGACAGTTAATTTAACATGCGTTAATGTTTAAGATATTATATAACAAGGCTTAACAAGGCTTTTTGTGTTTTCATGTGGACAAAGATATTTTAAAAACGTAGGTCGTGTGGACAGAATTATTTTAAACGAAGTTGAAAAATCCCAGTTTTTAAAAATATTCGAAAATATCCAAAATCAACAGAAAATGCTACTTTACTGACTACTTCTGTATCAAAATGATTCAACCCATTGATAATAAACATCTTCAGTACTTAATAAATCCTTGCATATTTAACCATTATGACGCGCTGCAAACATGATGTTTATCCAGATACTAATTCTGGCAGTGCTTCTGAGGGATTTTAATCCATTTCTCTTGGTCAATGGCCTCTAGGTAAGTAAGATTCTTGGGTTTTTGCGTGCTGAAACTGCTTTTTATTATTGGATTCAAGTGAGTCGACTGTGATGGCCACCCTAGAACCATCCAGGACTTCATCTGATATCAAGCCTTGGTGGACTAAGTATGCTTGGGATCATTGTACTGTTGGAAGGTATATTGACACCGAAGTTTCAGCTTCCTCACAGATGGCATGACATTTTCTTCAAGGACACAAGATTGAATCCATCTTGGCCTTTACACCCTTCCAGTGCCAGAGGAAGCAAAGCAGCCTCAGAGCATCACTGAGTCACCAGCATGTGTCACTGTAGGCAGGGTGCAAAGTTCTGCATATGCTTCACTACTGATTTATAATCACAAAAAAAAAAGATGAGTCCATAGAACAAAATTTCCAAACTTCTGTCTTTTTATATGGTTTTTTAGCATATTGGAGCTGACTTAGCAGGGTACTTCTTGGGCTGACCTTCATTGTTCAGTATGCACCTTATAGTGCAGAGTGTAACGTCAGTGTCTGCTGTAACAAATCTTTCTGTAGGTCTTTTGCAGTTAATCAATGGTTTTTCAACACTTGCCAAGCGATAAAGCCATTTCTAAGACTTTAGGACTCCAGCGAACCATTATGCACATAAAAAGCCATTATTCACAAGAGGACAAAACTCAGAACTAGAAAAATTACTCCAAAAGCATAATGACACGTCATCCAGGAGCTCATAAAAGTACCCAGAACAACATCTAAAGAATTGCAGGTCTCACTTGCCTCAGCCAAGGTCGATGTTCAATGAGAAAGAGACTGGGCAAAAATGGCATCCATGGGAGAGTTCCAAGTCACTGCTAACCAAAAACAAACAAACAAAAAAAACTCTTGATTATCCCCAGGATTATCTCAAGCTCAAACGCATTTTGGTTATGCAGCAGGACAATGATCCAGAACACACCAGCAAGTCCACCTCTGAATGGCTCAAAAAACAAGCCATTCAGATTATATTAATATTATTTTTAACATTTAGCAATTTCTGTTAAAGCATGAGTCATCTTCAAAGATTCCAAGCAATTCCATGTCTATTCCATGTTACTATCCTTGCTACTGGATGTTTCCATCGGGATCAATACAGTATCTGTCTGTCTGTCTTTGCATGCCATGATGCAGCCTTGCAGTAAAGTGATCTATCGATTAAGACTATAGAATAAGTACATGAGTTGACTCTTTGACTGGTCTTCTTAAAGGCATTCATAGAGAAAACATAGTATTGATTTGACCAGAACACTGCTGTCACCTGGCCTTCTCACTGAAAAGTAGTTTAAATCTCACTCTTTTCCCCAGATCTTTAGATAACATATTTACAAATATAATACAAAGAGTGAGTGTTGAAGCATGTTGAAGTATGCCAGCATTGCTCTTTACATGTACCGAAGTGTTGTGCACTTTCACAAACCAGTTTGCATCTCATTATATGTCCTCCAGATACAGCAGAGTTGTCTACTAATTGTTACTGGTAAAAAGGATTTGATGGGTAAAATCCAGCATCTGTCTACTTTCCCACAATACACCCAGGCAAACAGATGTCGTTTAAAGGGATAGGAGTTTGATCCTTTGTAAATTGAACATAAACAATTTCACATCCAGTCAATTTGTAAATGTGAGTGCTTATTATCTCAGAATGTGAATAACAAATTGCATGTGTGTTTTTGGAAAAAACACAAACACACCTTTTACTTCTCACCTTTGACTCTTAATTGTTCCCTGCTCTCTCTCTCTTTCTTTCCTTCTCCTTATCTCAGCTTTTCCATTCTATATTTTTCAACAGCTTACTACTACTATTGAATGATAATTATTAACTACTTCCAGTACTTTACACCTGTTGGTTATTCTCACACTACCTTCCCTTGTGTTGATGCCTGCACAAAAATTGAAAAATACATTTTCCTGATGTGAAATCTTGTGAATATTTGGCCAAAATGTCTACTCCAAGAGCAGTTCTTTCACTTCTAGATTGTATTTTCTTTCTTAAAAAAAAAAAAAAAAGGTTGTGAATATAAGCATTCAACTACTGATGTGCTTGTCCACACCATAGAACCCAACAAATGAGGAAATATATTAAATAGAGCAGTCCACGAGTGCTATTCTCTCTTTAATGAATCTCTTTATACTATCGATTACTATTGTTAGCCTAATGGAATTTTTAGTTTGTATTGATCAACGTTACACTACAAGTTAATGAGAAACAAAGTGATGTTTTCTCTTTGAAAGACCCACTTTCTGTAAACATATGCAGTTGTTTAAATCCAAAGTGCAGACAATTGCAGGATTATTAATTGTATAATTATAATTTGTGTATAATTTTTAAATAATAGAATATATAATTGGGCACAGAGACAGATTACTTCAAAAGTGTTTAAATAATGAAGTTAATATTAATAGAACCATGAACCACACTTTAAAATACGTGTACATACAGTATGAATCTCTGGCTTAACTCATAACCGTGGTATTGAAAGCATAGGGTATGTTATTTTTATTTATTATTATTTTTTTTTTTTTTTTTTTGAGGTGGAGGTGTTGGAGGTGGTGTGATAAAATGTTTACTTAGAGTTACTCACTTATCTTTTGCCTTTAAAATATCTCAGGCAGAACAAAAGTAAAAGAAATCTCACTTGATTTCTTGACTGATGTCAAGTTAACTTACCATTCAACTAACAAAAAGTCTCATCATCAAAGTCGACTATAAAATTAAAGGAAAAATACATTGTAGATTTTATTTATTTATTAATTTATTTACAAAAATACAATACCGGTTGCATTCCAAGACTTAATGCCAAGTCAATGTTTCATAAATGACATTGTGATTTTTAATTGACTCATCACTATACTTGTATCGCTGACTGAAATACACTCTGCTCTGTTATATTTGAGTATTGAAATTGGCCAGAGGTACACCAGCATGCTACTACTGCAGAAATAATATATTCCTGGTGTATTACTTTTGTATTAGTAACAATAAAAATGAATGTACTGTCCTTATACTACATTAAACACACAAACTCATTTCATTAATTCCTGTGTCATGTATTTATGTTAGTACGTAAAGAGCCATATTCTTTAAGTGTACTAAGTATACTTTAAATTGTTCCACTTTAACTCATAAAAGAACACTTAAAAACACTTAAGATGTGCCTTTATATAATCGAATTACAACTTAAATACACTTAGTACAACATGAGTTGTTCCAAAATAGCAAACTTCAATTATGCTAATCATTAGTCTGGCTGAAAAAGCACATAAGTTTGCTCTGGCATGCCATCAATTTAATAATATTAGCATACTTCTTTTTCTCCTGGGTTGTTCATTGGGGGAAAAAAAGTGGGAAAAAAAATTAATAATATATTCTCTTCATTTTCCGACTTCGTTTTCTGACACTGCCAACTTGTTTGGGTGTTTAATTTGTTTTATTAAAAAAATAAATAAAAAAAACACTACATGCCTTATCTGTGCACAATGCCATTAAGTATATAATTATTAGTGTTCACCAGTTTTATTTTTTATATTTCTGCTCTCAGCTACACACAGATCTGGACAAAGGAGACAGTGAAGTGAAATATACTCTCTCAGGAGAAGGGGCTGGCACCATCTTCACCATTGATCAGACAACTGGAGATATCCATGCCTTACGCAGCTTGGACAGGGAGGAAAAGCCTTATTACACACTCCGAGCACAGGCTGTGGACATCAACAATAACAGGCCCCTGGAGCCTGAATCGGAGTTCATCATCAAGGTTCAGGATATCAATGACAATGAGCCAAAATTTCTGGAGGGCCCTTATAGAGCTAGCGTCCCTGAGATGTCGCCTGTGGGTAAGGACATTCTATTACTAGCTTGACTTTGCAAATAAGTAAGAAGTTTCCAAACAACATGATATTATATCAGATTTTCGGAGGCTTTCGTCGAAAATGTAATTTTGTGATTCTTCCAAGGTAGGCAAGGAGGCTGGGATAGAAACATTAATTCTATCATAGTTTTGGATTTTATTTTTTATTATGAAGGTCATACAAGTTACCAAACTGCATAGTCAAGCAGGCAATTCATCGTAAAATACTTTTTATATTATATGAGGTGATAATAAAAATTTAAGTAAACATTGTCTTCAAGGCCTATTATTGAACCAAGAGAGGCTACAGGGTAAAATTCAGTTTTTTTCTTCTTCTTCTTCTTCTTCTTCTTTTTCTTCTTCTTCTTGTCATGTTAGTATACTAAAATGGTAGTGTAGTGTAGTGTAAAAGCTTGGGTAAATAAGAAGTGGTTTCAGTAAGCAGCAAACAGAAGTGGCAAGTAATGAAGGACAAATACTTTGTTACTGTACTTAAGTATTTCTTTGTGTATATATACTTTAGTATTTTCTATGTGTGATACTTTTACTTCTACTTACTACTTTTATAACGTAAAACTTTCACTTTTACTCAGTACATTTTAAATATATACACATTACTTTTAAGATGATGATCACACAGAAGTGCATTGATTTTCTAACATGAACGTAAGTGTTAGTACATTTAAAGTATATGGCTGTGTGTGTACTAATGTACATCTGACAGTAATTAATTAAAGTATATATTTAATGTATTATAAGTACATTACAGCAATTCTTACTGTGTTACAAATGCATGATTCATATACTTTGAAAATATTCTTATTGCTGCAATCGCATGCTGTCATACTCTGGGCAGTTCCAAATACTAAAAAAGTACAGTGTGATTAATACAAATATGCTTTATTATCTCATCCAGTACACACAGTCTTCTGTAATACTGTATTGCTAATGTGTTACGAGTACACTAAAAGTGTTTAGAATAATTTAAAAATACTGAATACATTTTCTACACTATAACATGTTTTTGAAACGCATTACATAAGTAATACAAAGGCAGATTTTATTCATGAGTTCAAAGGATTTAATTTGCACATGGTTACAAAAAATGACTATAATCTATTTGTGTTCAACAAAACACCAGGTAGTCTTACAACCACACAAACTAAAATTTTAACTGTTGTATGAAAAAAGACAGGCATTAGTATTAGAATATACAGATACAATATTAGTATTGATTCTAGCTGTTACACAGAGACTGAAATCAGGCAGAGAGCTACGGAGCATTAGCAAAGTACATAAGATTTAGCAACAACACATTAGACAATACATTCTATAGTTTTTAAACTAACAAAAATCATGAAATTTATCTTATGCCAGTGAAAATAAAATAATAACAATACAAACTAACGCACGCAATGATGCAGCTTCCAGCCGTGAATTCAAACTAGGAGCAGAAGAACTGAGGAGCCAATCAGAAAACAGGCAGTCCGAATCTGCCCGCCTCCAGTTTCTGATTTGTGGTGTTGCCCCGATTCTAGTCTCTGGTTGGCTGGAATAGTTGCAGAGTTCTAATGCTGCTGCAGTTCGTGCATGTGTACAGCATCTTTATGATAGTGAGCACGTTCAAACACACATAAATATCTTGAACGCGAAAAGTGATTTTCACTTTTGAGAATCACGCAAAAACGCATGCGAGAGAGTGATTCAGCATGCAAAATCCTTCTCTTGATCCTTCTCTGTATCAGCCTACAGTGCACTCTCCGCCCCGGTAGCCTTCACACACACACACACACACACACACACACACACACACACACACACACACACACACACACACACACACACACACACACACACACACACACACAC
>JAAGKR010005676.1:20094-34695 GCA_011419295.1 Clarias macrocephalus
TGCACTCTCCGCCCCGGTAGCCTTCACACACACACACACACACACACACACACACACACACACACACACACACACACACACACACACACACACACACAAACACACACACACACACACACACACTGCTCTACACAGAAACACTGTTCTGTTGTGATTCTTTTCAAAGGTAAAGTGCATGCTAATCTGTTTTATTATTACCTTGCAGCAGTGATTCTGTTAGTCTGCGCTCAGTCAGGTGTCATTAGAAAGATTTTCCTTTTTTCCCTGTAAAAACGATTCCATTCTTTCTTATGGGACATTATGATTTGATTTACGAGTGTTTTAGAATATGAGCCCGCTTCCAAAACGAATTATGCTCGTAATCCAAGGTTCCACTGTATTTTCCAGTACTTGTGCTGGGTGATGTACAGTATGTCTATTATGCATCACATGTACTACGTGTCCCTTCATTATATACAGGAGCCAATGTTGCATTGACTTATAATCACTTTGAATTTGATGTTTAATATAATTTTAGTGCTGACAGTTCATTAAAAATAAAATGTTCATTAAAATTTTAATCTAGTTAATCACAGGCATAGTCTGTAATTAATCACAAGTTTAAAATACTCAGTTTTACTTGTATTATAAACAGGCAATGCTGCAATAAAGAAAGGCATGACAAACTGGTTAGAGGAAACTGACCAGTTATGATTATGCATTGTAAAGCTATGTAACGTCGGTTCGGCGACACATGGATAGCGACCCGTGACAGCATGCAGTTTTATAAAATCTCAAACATTAACATTTGACAAATTCTATTAACTCAAATGGGACTGGCAGTGCAATCATGTATGGGATGTAGCAAACCCTCTGATGGTGGGGCTTGAACTTGGATCCTCAAATTAAAAAATGAATAACCTAGATCCTTAGCCACCTGAGCGACTATTCCCACTTCTTGCATTTAATGTATTCTTAAATACTTCCCCTTGGAGGTCATTCAATTAAATGTTATTTGTATACCGCGTTTAACAATTGCGACAATTTTTAAATGTTCAATTGTTACAAATAAAATTTAATTGAATTGAAGGTAGCTTGAGCACACAACTTTGGTTTTATCCAAACTTTCATTTAGAAGCTTTTTAGAATAAAACTTGCCCTTCCATCACACCTGGTAATATTTCCTTAGTCATCTTATTATCAGTTAAATTTGCCCTTATCATGCACAGTCGGTTAACCATGCTGTGAATATGGAAAGGCGTTAAGGTCAAAGTTCATATGATTTTCTTTAAATAATGCTTTAAAAAATTTTAATTAATCACAACATGCGTTAATTAATATTGACAGCCTTGGAATTTATACAGTTCAGCCAATTTAATTCAAATAAACTTTATTTATATAGCACTTTTAACCATGATCATTGTCACAAAGCATCTCGGGTTACTTTGCTTTAACCCTGTTCCCTTAAAAGCGGGAACGAGATGCTGCGCTTGAAAACTCTATGGGAAAAGGTCTTCACTGACCGGTTGTTTAAGCATGTGTGTCAAACACGCCAAAAACTTGGCCCGTACAATCTCAGTCAGGTGACGTCATCTGACCAGGTACATCTGGGTGGTTATAAATTGGTCTGAACCGGAAACATCCTCAGGTCAATTTGTCTGAAAGGACTTCCAGTCACGCCTACAGTCTAGCTCAGCCACAACAGAAGGGTCTCATATGCAGGAGGCCCAGGATATCACCATGGATACACCTGTCATGAGACCTAGATTCTCTGAAAGCAACGAAGGTTCACCTTCTGGCCTATTTTGATGCTCCTTAGGATGCTAAAGATAGATTTGGTACATACAGAAGACAATGTGCTTGTATTCAGTCTGAAACCTCCTAAGGCCCCCAAATACGTTGTCCTGTGAGCGGGAGAGACAACGCTTTTCTTGGCGTTGTCTCAACCCTAAAGATTCAAGATGAACTAGGAGGACATGTTGATGTCAAAGCGCTAGCTCCCGAGACTGAGGCAAGTCGTGAATAAAATTCTAATTACGAATGTCCTGGAACCACATAGGAAACAGTGCTGCATTCAGCCTCTCATATATGTGCAGGTGCAATGTTTCTATGTAAAATATGCGTCCTTAGGTCGATTGTCACAAACCAATCATCTTGACCATCAAATTTTTAATTTTAATATTCTGAGATAGCGGTAACACCGGCAAGGAAGTGAAGACCACACCGCTAAAACACGAAAGGCAATGCGCAGGTTGGGGACAACACCAGGTTGAGCGGAGGGAATGGGGGGGGGGGGTAGATGTTCGGTGTCCTGAAAACACGGCAGGAGCCAAACCGAACATCTAACACTTCGTTGGTGACCACTCTTTCAGGCACCAATGATGGCGGAGTTTGGGCAGCCTTCTGAGACACCCTCATGGTCCTGGCATTTCACCAGCCTCAGGACCTCTTCTTTGAGGAGATCATGCTGCTCAGGTCCGGTCTTTTAAAGGCGGGCTGAGAAGCGCGGCAAGTCATACCCCAGTCTGCTCGGCTCGCCACACTCTCCTTCTGCGCCTCACGCCTCATTAGAACCAGACCTAGTCGGGACTGGGTGGCCGACGGTACCAACTCCTGAGCACGGCGGGGAAGAAGCCTTAGAAACGCTTCCACGTGGTGTTTCGTCTCCCGAAACCTATTGATGACAGTGTTCACAGCGTCACCGAATAGGCCAGAAGGCAAGATAGGGGCATTAAGGAGGAACGAACGCTCCTTGTCCTTGATGCCAGTGAGGTTCAGCCACAGATTTCTCTCTGTGGCAACCATAGCAGCCATGGAGCGGCCAATGGCACGGGCCATCTGCTTTGTGGCACGGAGAGACAAATCCAAGGCTCGTCAAAGCTTAGAAAAAGCTTGCTGGTTGATGGACCCACCAGTGCTCATTTCCTTCAGCAAATCAGCCTGGTATGCCTGCAACACCGCCATGGTATGCAGCGCTGCACCTGCCTGACACGCTGACTTAAAAGCCTTCCCCACTAGCGAAGATGTTAGTCTACACGCCTTTAGTTTAGGCTTCTTCAGCAAAGATGAGCATCCAGGAGAGAGATAGCTCGCAAGCGTCTCCTCAACCTGGGGCATCATCATGTAGCCCCGCGTGCTTGCATCAACGATCGTCAAATAAATCGACGTCGGTGGCACAAATATGCGGGAGGCGAATAAAATTTACTCCATGAACAAGTTACCTCGTCATGGAGATCACCAAAAAAGGGAAGGGGCCTTCGTTGAGGTTTGGTCGTCTAACTTTGAGTGTTTGGGACTCACCTGTTCCTGAGCCCAATCGATATGTAGGCGTTCGACTGCCCTGGTTACCACCTCCAGCAATTCCTCATATTCTCGCTCACTGCGAGAGGAGAGTCCCGGGGTGGTGAACTAACTGGAGAGAAGGGAGGAAGTCTCTGGCACCCGATCAGAAGAAGCATCGAGATGCGCTTCAGAAGCGGACGCGGGGATTTCCTGATCCTGAAAGGGGCAAATCCGTCTCACCTGCTTTAGCCAGATCAACCTCTTTGAAGAATGCGAGCCGGGCGCGAGGCGCTTTGATCGGAAGCAGATCACAGCGCTCGCATTGTCCCTCGAGTCCGCCGAAAGCATGATCTTCAGCCAAACACTCAAAGCAAAGAGCATGACAATCGTCATCGGAGAGAAGCCTCCGGCACAGAGGCAAGCATCTCTTCCTCAAAGCTCAGCCACTAGTTTCGCTTTCTTTTTCTATATATATATTTTTTAACTGCCGTGCAGTAACGTTAGAGACACACACGCAAACACGATACAGCCTTGAAGACAAAAGACCTGAGGATGTTTCCGGTTCAGACCTATTTATAACCTCCAGGTGTACCTGGTCAGATGACTGAGGTTGTACGGGCCAAGTTTTTAGCGTGTTTGACACACATGCTTCAACAACCGGTCAGTGAAGACCTTTTCCCATAGCGTTTTCAAGCGCAGCATCGAGTGAAGCTTTGAAAGGGAACAGCTTGAAATGAAATGAGATTGAAAAGTGTGACGAAATATGTATAAATCATAATAATAAGATTGTACCTGATGAGCAAGCTGAGGGCAATGGTGGAGAGGAAAAAACTTCCTGACCTGATTTGCAGTCATACTGTGTTAGGCAGTTGGAAGTTTGGTATAAGGAAAGGTGTTTAGGTTAAAATGTTGCAGGCTCTGGGTCTAAAAAACTATTAGCGATAATTTAATTTCTGAACTATTGAGTGACTGCAGTTACAGGTCATCAGAGAACAGCTGTCTGCATCAGCTGAGTCCAAGACCATCTCCATGTGACAAGGTATCAAACCAGAAGTGGGGCACCACAATGAGTCAGACAGGTCAGGAGGGCAAAGGGGGTGTGGCGCACTGGCAACTCACGAGCCGCATGTGTAGCTCGACAGAGAGAGAAAGGGAGCAGTTGGGTATGCTAACAGTTGCATAATGTATGAGGTGAATGTATATGCAGGAACTCTGGCAGGACTAACTAAGACAGCAAAACTAAAAATGAGAGCCAGATGGAAACAGACATGAGATAGCTCCCTTGGAAATAAAGCAACCAGCCACTTCATTGTCAACAAACTTGAATGATAAGTGAGAGTTGAGGAAGACATCATCCAAACATAACAGTTCACCATCATATTCTACTTCAAACAAAAATGATGCTAATCATTTGATTCTGATTCAGCAATGGTTCAAGTTATCATGTCATTTTACCATGTTTCAGTAATAACAGATTTTGATAAATACTGGAAATATTGCTAAGAACTAATTTTTTCTTCCTCTTGTTCTTCTTCTTTATATTCTTCTTCTTCAAATGAAACCAATCAATCCTTTCAAGCCTTTTAAATTAATTTTAAAGTGTAACGCAAAGGTTGTAAACCAACAGTATTTTTAAGGCTCTTTCCATTTTATTATGTGCTTTGATTTAATGTATGCAGTGTCTTACAGCTAGCTTGTGAATCAGGCATTTATGGAGTGTAATTAAGTTTAGGTTCATTCTGCTTGACTGCCCTTTGTTAAAGGCTGTGACAGCATGGTACACTATCACTCTTAAAGACAGGTCTTGGTGTTATTGGCAAGCAGCCAACTTTGCTATAACTTTAATTAAAGTTAGCAGGTAGCCTGTCACTTGAGAGAATTATGAATATAAGAATGTGACGAAACAAATAAGGAAGTAAATAAAAATAGGAAAGTGCCAGTAAATGCCTTGAGATCCTTGGGATATATGAATTTTGTTGTTGTAATGGGCTTTTTATTTTGTGATCTTATTATCATATTATAAGGTTCTATCTGTGTTAAGAATGAATAGGAGAAGATTATAACAGTAAAGTCACAATTTATTGAACATACAAGAAACCACTTTGTAAAGCCATACGTATAACAATTATTTAATAAGGTATTTATCCCTTCCTTTTTTTGTGTGTGAAAACAGATCCTTTATGGAGAAAATACAATAAATAAATAAATAAATAAATAAATAAATAAATAGAGCACTATGCTTTTATACTGACAAGAATAATACAGGTAAACACAAGTACATCCACATTTCACTGTTTGAGGATAATACCCAGTGTGCCCTGCATTGATCTGAGCCACTTTTCATGTTTTCCTCTTGAGCATGAGAGATCAAGGTAATCCACTGGAAGATTGTCTTTCTCTTGATCTGAATGGCAACAATAATTATGAAACCCCTTTCAACAGAAAGGCAAAGACATCTTCTATAGTCATCTTATAGCCAGTGTCAATGTATGAACATTTAATTATTATTAACCTATCTGGAACACTCTGCATATAAAATTTTATAGCAGATTACAGCTGTTCAGGAACAATGTCAGATGTAAGAACAAAGTCATAATATAGGCACGTCTATACCCAGATGCATCTAAAATCGCTGTACAGCCAGAGCAACTCAACAACAGAGAAACATTTTTGTAATTGTTTAAAAGTTGATATGGTCTTAAGGCCTTATGCAATATGTTTATTTGGTGGCACTAGCCCCAAAATCCAGGAATGAAAAAACACACAAAAATCCAGAAATGAAGAAAAAAAAAAAAAAACGCTTATGTACATAGTGTATAATCTTCAAGCGCATAGTTTCATAATAATTAGATAATCCTCATAATGACTCTCTCTCTCTCTCTCTCACTTACTCATTCCCTATAAGGCTTATCTTGTTCAGGGATGCAGGAGGCATGGACCCTATCCCATGGGACTCACACAGTACGGGCAATTTGGAAATGACAATTAGCCTAACAGGCTTGTCTTAGACTTTGGGAGGAAGCCTGAGTTGGGTACCCAGAGTAAGCCCACCAACACAGAAATCACAGGGAGAACTTGCAAACTCCACGTACACAGACCCATATGACTCGAACTCATGCCCTTGAAGGTGTGAGGCTATAGTGCTAACCTCCATACCAACATCATCAGTAATCACTATAATCTTAGTTAAGAGAATTTAGATAATCTTCAAGAAGTGAACCTAACCTGGATAGTCTCACCACAGACCCCCCCCCCCCCCCGAGGGCACCCTCCCTTATGTTTTAAACCCTACTTTGGTCCTCACACACACTTCCTGTTAGCTATATAAATATCACATAGATTTACAAAGCTTTACAGTCTGTACATTTGGATTACTAATCATATACAACCTATTTTTGCCTTACTATACTAAATTTCACATCGATGACAATTAACTAAAGGATCAGCTAAGTTTAAGGCTGATCAGCAGTGAAGGTCTTTTTATGTATTTATTGGATCACAGAAAATACTTAAGTGTTTTTAAAATGCATTTGACAGAACTAGGCTAGCTTTCTAGAATTAAAAGATGGAGTAATAAAAATAAACATTTTCCCTTCAAATCCTGCCTTCTGCATTATGATCAGTGGCGGCTGGTGCAAAAAAAATTTGGAGGGGCAAACAAAATTTAAATTCAACATTTAATACTTGCCTGTACATAGCCATTTATCAGGTGATTAAGCATCATTACTACTAGCATAAAATAAAGGCATGACGCACATCGCATCCAGTCAGCAGCTCCGCTTGCCGTAAGAAGTGCTGGAAAAGAGTAGTTGAGAATGGTCCAATCACATGAGCGCAAATATTTAAAAACAATATTGATTCGCTAAGAACAAAAGTGGGAGGGTTCGAGGCGCACAGTGCCCGAAGGATGATTTGACCAAATCCAATCAGTGCTCAGCCTCAAGTCACATGCTTTTCAAAAATGTACGTGCCTACATAGACACTCGTTTGTCCGGCACCCTGTGTACACGAACACAAATGAACGAAATACTGCAAATACATTTTATTAAGAAATACAGCGGAATATTGTGACTAAATTAAAATAAATAATTATCATGTTAAATAATTACATGTTAAAGTAGCAATCTTTTCTGCCTAACTTTAAGGGGGGGGCCACGCCCCTGCGCCCCCTATTGACCGGTCGCCACTCATTATGATAGGTTACAGGAATTTGGTCTTGTGATTAGTTTGATCCTTACAGATGAGCCATTCCTAGATCATGACGCAAGCCAATTCAAGAGCATGGAGTCATGACTTAAATACAGCATGTGTTTAGTGCAATTAAGCAGCATACTGTATACAGATCCTCTTCACATTATAGTACAGCTGCATTTTCAGCTGTTGATGTGGTTCTGTGCTGAACCTATTTAGAATAGATATAATATTATACTTAGAATGAGTAGCAAACCTGATTATAACCAGGATATTTGAAGAGGATAAAAGAATATCACATAGCAGTAAATAGAAACTAGTAAGTGCTGCGAAGATCTGCGTGGTTAGAAGGATCTTTTCCCATGTGCATTTTCTCACTTAATTTGCATGTGCATGGAAATGTATCCTTGTTTGAGAATCTGAAAGGTAAACAAAATGGCATAGTACAAACTAATCAGTGACAGCTATCGGTTCGTGTTGTATTCACTAATGTATAAAATGTACATGTTTTTCTTACTTGTGAAAGGCTTTCTCAAGCCAGTAACAGCTGCAAGCCGTTGAAAACCTGACACTGCAGTCTTTTTAAATTTGATCCAAATGCATAGCTTCTCTTGCAGTGAAATTAGCACTATTCAGTAATAGCAGTGCGGCGTGACCATTGGCACTAATACTAAGGCTGGCTACTTCCTATCTAATAATAAGATTACCTATGGTTTTGTAACTTGTCTCACCCTTGGGTAGTGCCTTTGCATTTGATAATTTTTTTTTTTTTTGTCTATTTTAAGTTCATAAATCAGAATCACTGGCCAAGTATATCAACACACACAGGAATTTATTTCCTGCCATTTGGGCTCTTAACCAACACAGCTAACATACAGATGCATACATTAAAAATGAGAAATTAACATAATTAAATCTACTTGCATAACACCAGATAAGTTAATCAGCAATAGGAGAGACGACTCTGTATGGGCAAATATATAGAGGGCTTTTTGTAAATAAAGTTACATTTTGTTGGAACCTGTTCATTTCCCCTTTGTATGGAGAGCTTAGGGACTACTATTTGAAAAACAACGGATATTTGCAACAGATATTTACCTAACTAAAGATAATAGCAAGTCATGCACCTAATTTTCCTCTTCTTCCACCACCTCCTTGCCATTATCATCATTTCCAACATAATCATCATCATGCAGTTGCTCATTTGATGTCATTTCATCATAATGAGCATATTTTCTCTCTCTCTCCCTCTCTCTCTCTCTCTCTCTGTATATATACTATACATACTGTATATGTGTACTTCTATATATCAAAACACTTGTATAAAAACTCTGACAATTCATTTTACAGCCCAAAAATATTAATATAAAATAATTCATACAAAATATTACATAAAAAAAAAAAAAATTAACCTGCACTTTACCTTTGAAAAAAATCATGGTTGTAATGATTGAGACCAGAGAGAGGAGAGGAGAGGAGAGGAGGAGATGGGGGTGGGGGGGGGGGGTCTCCACTGTGTCTCCACTGCGTGCTCAACAGCTCAATTCTGCACGTGCAGTGTCTCCCCTGCTCTCAACATGTTCTCAGCGCGCGCGCTCAACTCTGCATGTACGTGCGCGCAATGTTTATTTTCTGTGAGCACTCTACTCTGCCTGTACGTTTGCTCAACTTTGTCCAGTGTTACAAAACTGCCACAAAACCAGCCAATCACAGACTTCCACACACGGCTAACGACCGCATAACGGAAGCGTTGTAAATAAAGGTTTATAAGTAAAGAGACCGAGTTGTGCAATTTTAATTTTAGTCGATGTAGTCAAACGATAAGCTATATGGATAATTAGATAAGTAAATATAAACACACAATGGACAAACAAAACTGGTATATACTAATACGTCATTGAATAAAAAATAAATACTATAATATTTGTTTATAATATTTAGGAATAACTACAACTTTATTTACAATGCTTCCCTTATATAATTGCCTTTCAGTTGTATATAATTATATATAATAATATAATTTTAATTTCTTATAATTTTCTTTTGGTTTTGTAAAGCTGCTTTGAGACAATGACCATTTTAAAAGCATTATACAAATTATAGTATACATTATGCGGTTGATAGTGCTAGCTGATAGAGAAGGAACAGCCAATCAAAAGTCGTGTGTGGAAGTCTGTGATTGGCTGGTTTTGTGGCAGTGTTGTAACACTGGACAAAGTTGAGCGAGCGTACAGGCAGAATTGAGCGCGCCCAAAAAATACTTGTTGCACGCATGTACAGGCAGAGGCGAGCGCGCACAGAATCGAGAAGTTACGCGTGCGCGGAGAACATGTTGAGCGAGCAGAGGAGACACTGCACGCGCAAAATTGAGCTGTTGAGCACGCAGTGGATATAGTGCTTTGTCTGCTCTCAAAATGTCGAACCGCGCGCTCAGAATTGTGACAGGAATATAACGCCATAGGGCGTCTGCTGCGTTGGACGACCTTCACACACACACACACACACACACACACACACACACACACACACACACACACACACACACACACCAGTATACCGAATAGAGACTCACCCTCACACAAGTGCGCGGGATAGTCCTTATTCGGTACAGGGCAGGGAAACTGTTGAGAGAGGACATCAGGCTTGATGTTCTTGATGATATGTCATATATCTGATCACACTGTCATATATGGATGATATGACAGCATGAAGTTTAATCGTGAAAAGAAAAGTGACGTGCCGTGAGTTAAGTCTTTTGGCTGATTTGAGATATTCGAGATTCTTATGATCAGTCCAGACAAGAAATAGTGTTCAGCTTCTTCCAGCCAGTGTCTCCATTCTTAGAGGGCTAGCTTAACAGTTACAATTCACTATCCCAGATGTTGTAGAAGGAGTACCTACTGTAAAAGGCCACCAATGTGTTGGTTAAATCAAATGGAACCACCAGGTACTCATAATGGCCAGTAGGGGTGTTGAAGGTGGTCTTTCACTCATCACTCTCCCTTATCCTGACCGGTCAGGAGGCATAGCTGATTTTAGAGTGTCAGGGTAGACGCAGGAATCTATTTAATACTCTAATTCTTACATAAGTGAGCCATTGCTCTTTGGGAAACAGACTGGAAAGGAATTCAAACAATTAATTATACTCAGTAATATGTTTTAGATTAAATAATCAAATACAGTGTTAAGCTTATAAAAAAAACTTCAAAGCCTATCTAAGAATTATGGAAAATTAACAAAATATTTGATACTGACTCTGGACAAATGTTGAATGGATACATTTGTTATTGATTATTTATTTATTTATTTATTAATGAATTATTTCTTAATAAATATTTTTGGAAAGAATAAATGCTGCATGGTGCTTACATTTTGATGACCATACTATCCCTGTTGTTACACAAGATTTTTGTATATTATGGTATTATATACTGTACAGAGTTATATTATCATATGTGTTGCCATATGGTCCTGGAGGAAACCATATGGCAACACACATGATACTGCATGATACTTCTATGTTCATAAAGATGCAGTGCAATGGAATAGGTTTCCTCCTCCAGGACCATATGGCAACACACGTCGATGGCATGGGAATAAAAACAAAAAGCATAGTAATTATTACTGGCAGACTCAATTTATTATGTGTCAGAGCAATGCACTTTAGCTACAGTATACATTTCTGATTAAGACCACCTAGTTGCCATTGAATGTCACCACTACCTCTCTTATTAAGTCTCCACTGCATCCTAAATAAGATCATAGCCTTCCTCCAGCATCCCTACAGCACTGCTATTCTGTCAAACATGGCTGGCTTTTTTTTATTGGATTAAAGCCTGTAGATCTCACAAAACTTTTAATTTGTTAACCACCTGCTAGCCACAGGGTGCTGTGTTAATAAAAGCATAAGCGTCTTAGCCTATGCAGATTATCTTGCAAATTAAAATAAATTCATTATGTGTGTATGTGTAAATTATATGTGCATATATAGTTTGATAATATAAAGACACACAAACATATCATTATCTGTAACACGGACAACATGCAATGGGCGGTTGCTAGGCAACCCCGCAGCACTGACAATCAAAGGAAACAAGCTACACCTGGCTGGTAGGATATTTAAGCTCCCAGAAATCAGCGCACGCTGTGCGAACATTAGATAGCACCATGTACGAGAGCGTACATGGCTCTGGTATAGGGAGAAAAAGAGAAAAGTGAAAAGAACGGTGTAAAAAAAAACAAGAATAATAATAACAATAATAAATAAAATACCTGTTCTTTGTGACGGAAGCACGGTGGCACGCGCCAACATAAGTTCGCCCTCCTTCCCTTTATAACACTGCGTGGTGTTCACGCGAGCCGATTATTCCCCACTGAAATAAACAATCCACGGCCCAACGCCTCCTCCAAGTCCTGCGTTGGGGCTTCCATACATGATAGAATACCGAGGGGCGCCATATTGAAGCACCCCCTCATAACAGAATGTTCGCACCAGATAAGGAGCGATAAGGATTTGGAGCGGGTACGCGAGATAGTAACCAGTCAGGCGGGAATGATTGGTAAGCATTAACAAGCTCTGGCCGAATTATTTTCGGAGATAAAGGGCATTTCGCGGCACTTAGACCAAATCCAATCCAAATAAGACTACCTACTCTGAGAGATGCAGTGCCTTCCTACTCCAGCGCTCTTTAATATTTGAGATGCAACCATCCCAATTTCCCACTGAGAGATCCAAGATCGCATTCATGATATCACTATTGATGGTAAGGGCACTGGAGTGGGCCAATGCAGTATGGCAAAACCTCCTAGCAGCACACACTACAGCCAATGATTTTATACAGGCCCTCAAGGCCACCTTCCACCATCCACATCTGGCTAGTGGTGTAGTCTTGCCCCTCCATCGCATTTGACAAGGAGGACGATCGGTGGCAGATTATACAATCGGATTCCGGACAGGAGCTGCTAGTTCAGGCTGGAACGCTGGAGCACAGAGGGACGCATACAAGGCCTTTCGGAGAAGCTCAAAAATGAGCTGGCAGTATGCAAACCACCCGAAGATTTAGAATCCCTGTACAGTATGGCCATAAGAATAGATAACTGCCTCCGTGAGTGCAGAGCGGAACGTGCAGGGGATTACAGGGTAGAGCCGATCTCTCCCCAGCGAGAGGTAGAACGGGAGATGTATCAGGGAGTGCCCTGAGATGCTTTTGTTGTGGCAGGTCCGGCCACCACCAGGGGCGCTGTCCGCTGAATAAGCCAAAAGGGGGGGTCACTCTCGGGAGGGGGGCTGACAGTGACCCAAAGGTCACTCAGCGATCAGGGCTCTTCCTTCCCCTCGACATCACCTGGGAGGAGGCCGCCACTACCCATCTAAAAGCATTTGTTGACTCGGGAGCAGCAGGGAACCTAATAGATGTAGAACTGGTGCAGAGACTGGCTGAGCCATTTCACCCACTCTCTGCTCCCATTCCAGTGGCAGCCCTGGACGGTCAGTTATTTGAATCCGGGCTGACCATACATAAGACTGACCCTCTAATACTGCGTATCGGACAACATGCAGAGCGGATTATCTTCCTCATTACCCGAGTGCCTGAGCTCCAGGTGGTACTGGGGTTTCCTTGGTTACAGGAATACAACTCCCGTATTGATTGGCTAACTTGTTCTGTCTCAGTTTGGGCCACCCACTGCGCACAGAGCTGCTTAAAAGGGATCAGAATGCTAGACGTGCAGTCATCCCATCAGGTCGACCTCTCTGCAGTTCCCAAAGATTACTGGGACCTGGCGGAAGTATTTTCCAAGTCGAGGGCCCAAAAGCTTCCTCCTCATTGATCTTTCGACTGCGCAATCAACCTGCTTCCATGTTCGACTCCACCAAGGGGAAATCTCTATTCCTTGTCTTCTCCCGAGCAATTGGCCATGGAAGAGTACATCCAGGAGGCGTTGTCTCTGGGATTCATTCGACCGTCCACACCCCCCGCAGGGGCCGGGTTCTTCTTTGTAAAGAAGAACGATGGGGGCTGCATAGATTATCGGGGGTGAACGCGATCACCCTGAAAGACCGCTATCCCCTTCCTCTGATGCATTCTGCCTTTGAGTGCTTGCAAAAGGCGAAATTGTCCACAAAGCTAGATTTACGCAGCGCTTACAATTTGATCCACATCAGAGCAGGGGACGAGTGGAAGACCGCGTTTATTACATCGTCAGGGCTAATGCGCCAGCAGTGTTTCACAGGTTCATTAATGAGGTGCTCTGGAGACACTTAACCTCTATGCCTTTGTCTACTTGGATGACATTTAAATTTTTAGTGCCTCCATGCCAGAGCACATCACCCACATACGCCGGGTGCTGCAACTTCTCCAGCGGAACCATCTATACGTTAAGCTAGAAAAGTCACAGTTCCACACCACCTCCATTTCCTTCTTGGGTTTCGTGCTATCCAGGGGCCACCTTCAAATCGACCCAGCCAAAATAAGGGCTGTGGCCAGTTGGCCCCGTCCTACATCGCTTCGGGCAGTTCAGCGCTTCTTGGGGTTCGCCAATTTCTTTCGGCGGTTCATCCGCAATTTTAGCACCTTGGCGGCCCCACTTAGTGATAACAGAATAAAATTTAATTATAAATAAGCAAATGAAAAAATTAAATAATAGTCATAGCCATAAAAATGATTTAAAAAAATTATAAAAAGATTACATAAAACTATAACATATTAAAAGCTATTCTAAACAAGTGAGTCTTCAGTTTTGCCTTAATCAGAGGGAGGTCCGTAATGCTGCGTAACTCAGGTGGAATGGCGTTTCAGAGTTTAGGACCAGCCACTGCGAAAGAGCCATCACCCCATTGTTTGGATCTTGACCGAGGGACCACTAACAGGTTTTAGTTAGCAGAACGCAAGACTCTACTTTGTTGATAAAAATTTACTGTCTCACATAGGTAGGAAGGTGCCAGACCATTAATCGCATTAAAAACAAACACCAAAAGTTTAAACTGAATCCGGAACTGTACCAGAAGCCAGTGGAGAGAATACAGGATTGGTGTGATATGATCATATTTATGATTACTGGTCAGCATACGAGCCGCAGCATTCTGTACAAGTTGCAGACGATGTAAACGAGCTTGAATGACTCCAACATAAAGTGCATTGCAATAGTCTA